>JAJPUD010005717.1:50127-73313 GCA_023553655.1 Myrmecobius fasciatus
GGAAGCTGAGCCAGGCCAGGAGCCATGCCCCCTCACCCACCCCGGCACTGATCCTGGCTGGCATCCCACAGCCCCCTAAAATCTGCCAGAGGGCAGAAGGGGGCGGCCCTGGAAACGCCAGGGCTCCTGGACAGGTCTCTGGGGTGACTCACGCCTCGATGCCAATCTGCCAGTAAACTTCCTGAGTGACAGGGGTCCAGGTGATCTGGCCAGAGTAGAGCTGGGGGTCCACCCCGCCGAGGATGAGCTCCCCTCCATATTGCTGAGTTGGCTGACTGGGAACAGAGAAAGCCACGTAAGGTCATGTGCCCTGGGCATCAGCCAAGGTCAGAGGAGGCTGGTCAGTAAGGGTTAAAGCGAAGAACCATTGACTCAGGAGAGAAGAAATATCAAGAAAATGACGTCCTTGAAGGAAAACTGTGGAGAGTCACCAAAGCTAAGGTGGAGATGTTTGGGGCTAGGGTCCTGGAGCCAGAGCTGGAGGAAATGCCAAGGGTGCCCTTCAAAGACCGCTCCTGCCCTGGGCTTCCCACTGGCCCGGCCTCTGTTGGCCCTCTGCCCTGGCCTGGGAGTGCCCCCCACCCCGAGGCAGGGAGAAGGACTAGGGTTCCTGTGGAAGCAAAGACATTTGGGGGAGGTCGAGGCTGAGTGGCAAACACCCTGGAGTTCAGGGCCAGCTTTCAGAGGCTCTTCTCTTCCGTCAGAGTTCCCTCCAAATAGCCATAGGCTTGCCCCACTATAAGGAAACCCCCAAATGAAAATCCAGGTGTACCAAAGAGATCATCAGTGCAAAGTGATTCACTTTACAAAATTTTGGAGTTATAAAAGTTACAGAATGATTCATCCAGTGATGCTTTAAAGTTAGAACTAAAATATGATTTCCAAAAATTCCATTTACGCACAATTTTTGTGATAATGATAACAAAAACATGTATATGGTTCTTTGAGACTACAAAATGCTTTACATGTAATTTTATTGATCCTAGGAGATAGGTGCTCTCATAATCCTCATTTCACAGGTGAGGAAACTGAGGCTGAATTATATCTGCCCCCTGCCCTAGAAACATGATTTCATTTCAAACTAAGTGTACCAGGGTCAGCTTTTGCATTAGAATTCCAGAACCCCAATTCAAATCTGACTTGCCCAGAATCATAGGATCCAGTGCCTGAGGCAGGATCTGAACACAGATTTTCCTGATACCGGGTCTAACAGCTTTCAAAGTCCCTGGGGCTCCAGGCACACAGAGGCCCCCAATGCCACGGAAGCCGGCTCAGGGCAAGGCGAGCCCTTACCGGGAGAAGTAGAAGCTGAAGACGGGCTCGGAAAGCTGTCCTTGCTGCAGCATCCCCTGCATCACGGTGGGTGAGTTGCCTACAGCCATTGCTGGGTAAGCCATGCCCAAAATCCCATCAAAGTCGGAATAGTAGAAAGGGTTGACAGGCTCGCTCTCACTCAGGCCAAACTCCTGGTTAGTGACCACGATGCTCTGAACCTGAGGGGAGACGGAGGAACTGGGTCAGAAGCCCCCACCCACAAGAGACCCCTGAGACCAAGAAAATCCAAATGGCTAAGCAAAGGCAGGCAAGCGGTGGGTCTAAGAGGAGTCAAATAAAGGTTGAATAAATAGAGGGATTAAAGAAAGCCCAGATCCCAATCTCTCCTGGGAAAATCATTATATGTATGGCCTCTTCCAGGGCTAGACCATAGATGCCCTCAGGACTGACCATTTATGAGGTGACCACACAGGATGGGGCAGAGAAGGACCAAGTGATCTATATCTGCTCTCCCTCTTACCCTGATAACATGGCATTACTTCTGACTGTGAGACTCTATAGCAAGTGAAATTAATTTTAGATTAAAGTTTTAAATTAAATTTAAATTTAATTTAATTAACTAATTAAACATTTTAAATTAAAGATTAAAGAGCTTTTAATTTGGAGTCCCAGAATTTCAATTTAAACCCAGGTTTTGCTACTCACAACCTGTGTGGTCTTGGTCATATCATCTCTGTTCTCCAATCCTCACTTTACCCATTTGTAAAATGAGGAGATTGGGCTGGATAACCCCTAAAATTTTAGCTCTAAGTCCATGTTCCTATGAGGAATAGTTTTTTTAAAAGCCCTAGGGAAGAGAAGATTGGGGGAGGGGGCATTTAAATATTTGAATTCACTGGTGGCAAGGAACTGGAAATTGAGTGGCTGTTCATCAATTCAAAAACAACTGAAAAAGTTATGGGATATGAATGTAATGGAATATTATTGCTCTATAAGAAATAATGAGCAGGATGATTTCAGAAGAGCCTGGAAAGTTCCATATAAACTGATGCTGAGTGAAATGAGAACTGGGAAAACACTGTACACAGTAAATGCAAGATTGTTTGATGATCAACTGATACTAGCTCTTCTCAGAAAATAGTGACCCAAGAAAATTGCAATAGAATCAGGATGGAAAAGGTCATCCACATCCAGAGAGATAACTATGGAGATTCATGGATCGAAGTACACTATTTTCACCGTTTTTGCTTGGTTTTTTTTTTTTCCTCTCATAATTTTTCCATTTTGTTGATTTTTTCTTTTAAAACATGACTAATATGCAAATATGTTTAAAAAGAAAAAAGGTACCATCGAATGGAGAACAGAGCCCATTCTGCTGTAGGAGAACTAAGGCCAGTAAGCAGAAGGAAAAATGAGTATCATTAAGATGCCTGAAAGACAAGGTGGTATATTGGATTAAAAGCTGCCCCTGAAGTCAGAAAAGCAAGAGGTCAACAGTTCCTACCTCCCAAGGACATGTGACCTAAGCGAACATGGGTCATCCAGTTTCTGAGACCTTCTAAGACTATAAATTAACAAGTTGCTGACCTGCCGCCAGCAGCTTCCAAATCTGATGAAATCACAAGAATATGGATTTTAGCATATTATTTTCACTTTTTTTCTTTCTTTCTCATGGTTTTTCTCTTTTGATTTTTCTTTCACGACATGACTAATAGGAAAATGTTCAAAAATGCCTATACATGTATAACCTATATCAAATTGCTTTCTGTCGGGGAGAGGAAAGGGAAGGAGAAAAAAATGTTGAAATTCAAAATCTCACAAAAATGAACGCTGAAAACTATACATAATTGGAAAAAAATAAAATACTATTATTTTTTTATTTTTTTTTAAATCTGAATGCTAAAAGAGCTCAATAAAAAAATTTTCAAACCATCTCTCGTGATGCTAAAAGATATCAATAAATCAACTTTGAAAAAAAACAACTACCTGTTCTGGATGCCGACAAGTATCAATTTAAAAATCAATGAAATTGTCCTGAATTCTGAAAGACGGCAATAAAAATCAAATATAAAACTTTATCCTAGGTACTGAAAAATATCCGTAGAAATTATTTCTTTTTTAAAAAAAATTCTCTTCTGGATGGCGAAAGGTTTGAATTTTTTTTTTTTTTATCCAACAATTTTAAAGAAAAAACTTCCTTTCCTGGACGCTGAGACTTTTTAAACCTGAAGCCAACTTTTTAAAACAAGCCACCTGCAGGGGACATGGAAGAGGGGGCACAGCCGACTCAGGAACGGGCGCTTCGGGGCTCCCCTCAGGGGCAGGTGGGTGCAGGGAAGGCGGACATCCCACCCCACGCCCGCGGCGCCCAGCGCCTCTCCTGGGAAGCTCCGCCACTACAGGGGAAGCCGGCGCCCCGGGGCAGCCCGCGCGTGGCCAAGCGAGTGCTTGCACTTGTGGTCCCCAGGGGGGCAGCAGCATGCGCCGCCCGGCCGTGGCCTGGCCGGGCGGGAGAGGAGCTACTCACGGTCACGGTGTCGTAGCCCAGGACCACCGTCAGACTGCCGCTCCCGTAGGACAGCGTGAACGTCTGCCCGCCCGAGCGGAAGGTGGACGACCCGGCGGGGTTGAACCTGTTGTGATTGGCTGCAGAGACACAGCAGAAGGCGTCGGCCGCCCCGGCTGCGCGAGCGCCCCTCTGCGCCAGGCCGCCGGCTCCCCCAACGCCAGGCGCGCAACACGCACGTAGTAGGCGCCGACTGCATGCCCAGGCCTGCCCCACACCCCGTGCCGCCTCCCAGACGAGCCGCGTGGTCACCATTTACCGAGTGCCTATTAGGTACCAAGCTGTGGCCGTGGGCCTTCTTACCGCCTCAGGGACAAGCCTGGCAATCGGTATTTATTAAGCACCTACTACATGCCACACACTATACATGGGCCTCTTTATCATTTCCTGAATAACCTGGGCAATCCGTATTTATTAAGCACCTACTACATGCCAAGCTCAGTCCATGGACCTCCTTACCGCTTCAGGGACAAGTTAAACAATCAGCATTTATTAAGTGACTACTATATGCCAAACACTAAACACAGGCCTCTTTACCGTGTCCTAAATAAGCTGGGCAGACAGCATTCATTAAGCGCCCACTATATGCCAAGCACTGTACTTGGGCCTCCTTACCGCTTCCTGAACAAGTCTGGCAAACAGCATTTATTAAGCACCCACTACATGCCAAGCTCTGTCTATAAGCCTCCTTACCGCTTCCTGGATGATCCAGGCGATCAGCATTTATTAAGTCCCTACTACATGCCAAACACTATACTTGGGCCTCCTTCCTGCTTCCTGAACAAGCTGGTCAGTCAGCATTTATTAAGCACCTTCTACATGCCAAGCACTATACCTGGGCCTCCTTACCAATTTCTGAACAAGTCAGTAAGTCAATAGGCATTTATTAAGTACTGGTTATGTGTCAAGTACCTTGGAAAAGCTTCCTTGGTGTTTCCCAGATAAGTCAGGAAATCAATAAACATTTATTAAGTGCCTGCTATGTGTAAAACACCATGCACATCTCCTTGCTGTTTCCCAGTAAGCATTTATGAAGCGTCTGCTACATTAAGTCAAGCCCTGCATTAAATCACTCATCTAAATGGGCCTTCAGAGTCTTTTAATAATCTAATACCAGGGACAGAACACTAGCCCTGAAGTCAGGAGGACCTGAGTTCAAATCCAACCTCAGACAGGTAACCCTTCCCAGCAAGTCACTCAAGGCCCATGTCTCACAAAGAAAGAATAATCCAGTTTTCCCAATGTCCCCTTCCAATATTTTTGGCTCTACTAACACCGGACTTCCCTGTTGCTCCTAGAAGTAGTCAATTAGTCAACAAGCACTTATTAAGCACCTTCCCTGTGCTTGGCATTGAGATCACACCATCTCCTCAGAGGAGAGAGGCAGGGTTTTCTCAAACCTAGATGCTCCCCCCTCCTCCCCTCTGCTTCCTGGCTCCGCCCAAGACCCCCCTCAAATCTCAGGTTCAGCAGGAAGCCCTGCCCAGCTGAGCCCCCAGGTGCCAGTGCCTCCCTTCCGAGATTTCCTGGCATTGAAGACCCCCTAAGAACCTGCACATACACATAAGTCACTCCCTCCTTGACCCCTTGTGCCGGCCTTGGTTCCTGTCCATCCTATGGACACAGGAGCCACTGGTCATTGTAATATTGCTGCATTGGGGGAGGGAGCAGGGGCCTCACCTGGGGGGAGACAATGGTGGAGAGGGAAGTGGTGGAGAGGATGGGGGAGTGAGTAGGGCTCCCTTCCTTTCTTTCTCTTTCTCTTGCCTCCCCCTCTCTCCCCTCCCCCTCTCTCCCCTCCCCCTCTCTCCCCTCTCCCTCCTCTCCCCTCCCCCTTTCTCCCCCCTCCTCTCCCTCCCTCTCTCTTCCCTCCTCTTTCCTCCCCCTTCCTGCTTCCTCCTCTTGCCCCCTCTCCAGTCCCCCTCTTCCCTTCCCTCTCCCCCTTCTCCCCTCCCCCTCTTGCCCCCCTCCCCATTGGGGAGCACTCACAGCAGGCCTGGGTCTGGCAGTAGGTGGAGGGTACCCACAGGTTGGAGGAGCCGGTGTCAAAGAGGACCAGGAAGTTCTGAGGGGGAGTGCCGATGCTGATTTCCCCAAAGTAGAAAGACTGCAAAGACACATTTCCTTGAGGTTGCCTCCGGCAGGAGAAGGGATGGAGCTGCCCTGGAGGGTGCCCGCCCCCGGGGTGGGGGGGAGAACCAGTCGGCCACCTGTGGCCAGGTGGTTTTGCTGAAGGTTTTTCCTAACTTTTATTTTAAAGGAAAAAATCAATGGCTCTCTTGGGTGCAGATGATGGGGGGGAAACACAGAATCTTTAAAAGAACAACTCTTTGGGGAATCAGAAGTGAGTAAAGAAATCCACAGGAAAGATTTAAAATGTCATGTGTCCGGCCTCCGTCCAATTCTGTCCCCTCTAAAGACCCTGCTCAGAGTCATAGTGCAGGACACAGTGTCTTTAATATTATTATTATTGATTGTTGACTATTGATTGATTGGATCCTCCATTACTTCCTTTTGTCACTCAGTAAACATGTTTACCATGGGCCAGATACGTGCTTTTAAACTCTAGGGTTTTAAAGAAAAGTAAAAAATCACCCCTGAAATTTAGGTTGCGTTTCCGTGTCTTTGGGCCAGTGGACTTTGGGTTTGAAATGGGCCAAGCGCGGGCCTAAGCTCCAAAGATCCACACCAAAGTAAAAACCCCAAGTCCCCGTCAGCCCCCTGACCCTCAAAGGGCTTCCACACTAATGTTCCACCAGGCTGGTCCCACATCACTGAGCTGTTTGTCCCACCATCCCGCCTGCCAAGTTTCCTAGGGACGCTCATGGATCATTCTCCTGTCTCCCCCCATCACTGGACAGTACACTTCCACCTCCATCCTCCTGGGTCTGCTCTACAAAGAATAAAAAACAAATCTGCAAGGTGATGGAGTGGAGTATGTCCTGGGCTCAGAATCAGGCAACCCAGGTTCAAACCCTCACTTTGGTGCACATTAGCCAATCATTGACAAACGATTAAACTTCCTTGTCTTCATCTATAAAATGGGGGTTGAAAATAACACTTTTTTATCACTTAAAATGCTGGTGGGGGAAAGTGCTTTGTAAACTTGAAAGCACTATAGGAACTGAGTTATTTCTGTACAGATTTTTGTACTGTTAATTTTGTCTCTCCATACACATTGGCTCCCCTAATATGGAATGGAAGCTCAGAATTATAGAATTTGAGAGTCGGAAGGGATCTCTGAAATCACGTAATCCATTCCATAATCAAAAGGAACGGTCGTTTCTGACCAATGGTCATCTAGTCTCTTTGTGAAGATACCAAAGAGAAGGAACCTCCTCCCTGTGGGTATAAACCATTCCAATTTGCCACAACCCTAATTGTTTAAAAAAAATTAATTTAAAAAAGGGTTTTCCTAGTATCTTGCTTCTTTACTACTTCAACCCAAAGCTTCTGCTCTCTGGGCCCAAAAAGCCTAATATTTCCTCCACATATTTGAACCTGCTGATCTGAACACCCAACCAGTCCATCCTCATGATGTATTGATGATATATTGATTTGGGGATCCTGAGAGCAATCAGACACAAGGTCGGAGACATGATGCATCAGTGTAAATGTTTTGTACTTTTCTGGATTTAGGGAGCGGCAGTAGCCTGAACCCTAAAAAATATCTTTAACATAAATTGGCAATGGAAGGCACTGGTCCTGCATCCTCGAAGCGAGTCCCACTTTTGTTTCCCATGCACATGAGCGTGTTTCTCCATCATCCCACCAGTTCAGGGATGTCACCACCCAATGGGGGCTCCTAAGCCAAACAAGATGGTGGCCAGAGAAGATTCAGTTAAGTACTTCCTGGGGTCATCAGCACCACAAAAATACTGTTCTGATTCTAGGAGGGGTGGGCTTCCTGGGTGTTCCCGGGCCAGAGACAGCACTTACATCCAAGTAGTTAGTGATAGGTTCATAAGCCACAGCATCCTTGTTGGTAGAGTACTTAGCAGCTGGATCAGTTTTTTTGTGCGTCCTTAGGAAATCCTCATACACGCCATTCTCCTCCATCAACTCACGGATGGACTTGCCCTTCCGCATAATTTGTCTAGGAATAGGCAAACCCAAGAAATCAGCAACCTTCTGTCCCCAGAATTAACCCTGGGAACCAAAATCATCCTAGAAGTGACTTCGAGGAAGTCTTCTCACACTGTACCCACTCAGCTCTAATCATTCCAACGTGCTCGGTCATTTATTCTTGGGTTTATAGAAAATTAAATAATGTTTGGATTGTATGGATCTTAGAGATCATCCCTTGCTCAGAGGAGCTGGAACTGGAAGTAGAATTTATATAGTTCAGCCCTCCCATTTCATAGGGGAAAAAATTAGAGAAGAGTTTCTTAAGATCATATAGAGTGAGTTAGTAACAAATCCAAGACTATAATCTAGGTCTGTAATTCCCAATTCAATGCAATTCTTTCCTTCATATTGATATTCATCTTTCTGTATCTCTTTTGCTTCTCTCCCTAGACTTAAAAGGAGGGGATCCCTTTTTTAGTTCAACACACACACTCTCCAGAGATAGACAATAATAGGTAGAGATAGAGATAAGGACAAATGAGAATAAAATTAATAGGATAGGCCATACTGAAAAAATGGTCTTTCGGAAAGACCTGGGTTTCTAAGCTGCCCCCCTCCTCCAGTTCTTGTTCTCTGACTCTGAACCAAGCTGAACCCACCTGACAAAGCCCTCTGAGAGCTGCAGACAAACCAGGGCAAGAATTAGGCACTTCATGGTGCCGATTTTCAGTCACTCACGGAAAGGGCACCCGAGGGATGCTGCAAAGGGCAAGGCAGTGGATAGGCAAAGTGATGCCCTCTTTTATAGTCCAGGTTCTCCCCGAACCCCCAGCCTCTGACCACGTGGTCCCCTTAGCTCCATTCAAGTCTGTGCCCCCTCACATCCACTAATTCTATTTATTTTTCCTAATGGCGGGTGGTAAGGCCTTTCATTTCCACCACTTTAGTTTACAAAGCAATTAATGGCTTTGATAATGAAATTAAACAATTAGGATTTGATATCAATAGTAAAGGACTCTTGGTAACAAAGGAAAGTGGCATTTTGCCACCCTGGAGCAGGTGCTACCAAATTCTAAAGAAGGAAAGAAAAACTTATCCTTTGAATCTAAAGGACATATATTTTCCTAAGACTTGTACTGTCCTGGTCTTGGCTGCTTTTCCTTACTCTCCTTTCATATTTATTTTTGATGTAGACTCTAAAGAGAAAAAAAGAACAAGAACAAGCACACACACACACACAAAGAACCAGAAGAAAAAGAGAAGAAGGAAGTAGAGAAAGAGGAGAAAAAAGGGGAAGAGGAAGAAGAGAAGTAGTAAAAGAAGAGGAAAAAGAAATAGAGAAAGAAGGAGGAAGAAAAGGAAGAGAAGGAGGAGGAGAAGAAGGAGGAGGAAAAAGAGAAGAAGGAAAGAAGAAGAGAAGAAGGAGGAGGAAGAAAAGAAGGAAAGAAGAAGAGGAGGAGGAACAGGAACAAGAAGAACAAGAATAAGAAGAGGAAGAGAAAGAAAGGAGGAGGAAGAAGAAGAGAAAGAAGTAGAGGAAGAAGAGGAAGAAGGAAGGAGAGGAGGAGGAGAAGGAGAAGAAGAAGGAGAAGAAGAAGAAGGAAAGAAGAGAAGAAGAAGGAGGAGGAGGAGAAGAGGAGGAGGAACAGGAACAAGAAGAACAATAACAAGAATAAGAAGAGGAAAAGAAGGGGGGAGGAGGAAGAAGAAGAAGAGAAAGAGGTAGAAGAAAAAGAGAAGAAGGAGGTGATGGAGGAAGAAAAGGAGAAGGAAAAGAAGAACCTTAATATGCTGTTGTGAGTACAAAATAGAAATGAGAATTATAAGAGCAGAAGTTATTGGTTTGCACAGAAAAAATAATGGGCAGAATAGAAAAACTAGAATATTCAATAGCAAATCTCTCCAAAGAAACAAAAGAGAAAACAATAGATTGGGAATGCAAAAACATAGAAGTGAAGCATGATCTAGAAGAAGAGAAGCAAAAAACAATAACACTATTCAAGCAAAAGATCTCAAAAGACAAGAAAAAGAATAATGTCTTTCAGAAGACAAAAATAGTGAATACCATAATGCAAGAGAACCATACAGAAATTCTATGGAAATATGGAAAATTAAACACCAGTTTAAAGAATTCATAGATCATTTATAGGAGGAAAAAACCTCAAAGCTGCAAACTCCGAAACATATAGTAATTAAATTTAATAATCCAATTCATAAATAAGTTTTATAAGTGATCAGGAGAAAGGTTATTTAAATGCAAAATAAAGGAAAATTGAATAACGAAACTTTTCTGCAACCACCAAAAGATACAGAAATGAAATAACGTGTTCCAAAGATAAATGAAACTCAGTATGTAACTCAGGGTAACCCATTTTCCCAATATAAACTTAATCACAATGAAAAAAGCAGAATGTTCAATAATAAAGAAGTGTTTGAAATATTCTTAGAAAGAAAACCAGAACTGAAGAGATTATTTGTTTCTCAAACATCCCAGATGGTAGAAATATAGGAGGTATGAATAAATGCAATAATCAAGGACATCAACAGCAACAAAATGACAACAATATTCAGTCATTTTTATGTCCAATTCTTTAAAAATTATATAGATTGTTATATAGATTGGGTCTCTAGAAGAGGGACAGGGAGATAATGTAAAATTAAAAGTGTAAAAATTAGAAGACATCAATAAAACTTACTTAAAATAATAACAAAAGCAAGGGATGAATGGCAGCTAGAGATTATATAGAGAAAGCATGGCTTTATCAAGAATGGCTCATGCCAGACCAATTTCATTTCCTTTTTTTATTATTATTTAACAGAATTGCTAACTTATACTTGGAGAGAAATTGATATAGTTTATCTGGATTTTAGCAATGCTTTTGCCAAATTATCTTATGGTATTCTCATGGAGAAGACTGAGAAGTATGAATTAGTTGAAAAAGCAAATCAGATGATTCAGATTTAGTTGGGATGACTAGATTTAAAAGTTGTTTGAAGTCCAATATCAACATGGCATGTTTCTAGCAAAGTGATCAGTGCTTTGTTCTGTGCTGTTTATCATTTTTTATCAAGTGCAGTCCATGAAAGCCCAGAATTTGGGATGTTGAGTTATGGTTATATTAAGAATAACAAGAGTGTTAGTTGAAAAATAACACTTATAGCCTTACATTGTATAATTCTGGTTAGAGAAAAGGAAAAATCACCATCTATTGGAGAGGATTTGAGTGAGACAACAACAAACGGCTAAATGTTATAAAACAGATGGCTGACTATACAAACTAATATAAACTGGGGGAGAACTAAATAATAGAGAGCAGCAAAACAAAAAATAGAAGTTCGTTCAAATTTAATACCACAAGCCTTTATTTAACCCATACTTTGGGAAAGAGTAAGAAACAAATGGACCCCCCCCAAAAAAAAGAAAAGAAAACCAGCCTCAGGAAACTTGAATTCTAATAGTGAAGGTACAACATGTGAACAAATATATTTTTGCACAATAATTTGAAGAGAAAGAAGATAGCATTAACAAGGAAAGTTTTCTATCACAGGTGCCTCCTGAGACTTAAGGGAAACTGAAGATTCTAAAAAGCAGAGACAGGGAAAGAGTATATTCCTGTGACCCGACCCGCGGGTCTCGAGCTAGGGGTGCCTGAGATCTCGCATCGGCCTGTGAGCCAAAAGAGGCTGGGGAGGCATCAACCTGGGGATGGGCTGAAAAAGGAAAGAATGGAGACCATTCTGTATAAGGGCAGAATAGCTCGTTTATTGAGGCTCAGTACAGGGTTTTTATACATGGTATATCAAAGTAAATTTTCATATAACAAAGGATGTAACATTTGTTGACCATTTGTCAGGAAATTGAATAAGGGGAGGGATATGGTGTATGCGTGATTTCCTGAAGCAGGATGCCTACTTGAAACTTTCTTGAGATAATTGATCGAATCTGGCTTCCTGGTATGCACCTTTTTTGGGGGCAGGGGTTTGGTGATGTTTCTTAGACCTCTTGCTGGTATGCACTTCCTTTTGGGGGGTAGGGGTTTGGTAGTCCTCTTTGTCTCCAACAGTCTCTTCGTCTCCAACATTCCTGGAAGGATGATTTTATGCAAAGGCAAAGATTGTGAAATTTTGGGTTAAAAGGAAATTGACCAATTTGAAATGAACATAGAGTTTTGTGTTGTAGTCATGTTTAATAGACAAGTAAGGAAAACTAAAACCAGGTTGTAAAAGACTTTAAATACCAAAGTGAGGATCCCAAAGTGAGTTTTTATTCTTAAAAAAATTGGGAACCAGTGAAAATCCTTTATCATTTCCCTGATTAAGACCAGAACGGTAGTTCAGTGGCTAGAGCATCAATGCCTATATTCAAGAAAATCTGAGTTCAAATCCAACCAAGACACTGTGTGCCCTGGGCAAGCCACTTAATCCTGTTTGTCTCAGTTTCCTCACCTGTAAAACAAGAATAATAATAGCACCTACCTCTGAGGATCAGATGATATAATAATTGTAAATAGATTAGCACAGTGCCTGGCACATAGTAAGCAATGAGAATATAAAAATTAATTCTGTATCATTTTTTTATTGATCCTCTTACAAGTAATTGATTTTTTCCTGTACCTGTTTAAGTCATGATTCTTTGTCTCTGAATTTAACTCAGAGATTTGGCTGGGCTATGGTGGATTACATTTTAAAATTCAGCTTTTCTTCTAATTACTGATCTAATCTTGCTTCAAATTTAATGGACTTTGGAAAAGACGTGAACACTCGTGAAAATTTATGGTGTGACAAATGTGGAAATATATTTAGAAGAATTGCACATATTTAACCTATATTGAATTACTTGTTGTCTGAGGGGAAAGGGAGAAAAATTTGGAACACAAGCTTTTGCAAGACTGAATGGTGAAAATTATTTTTGCATGTATTTTGAAAAATAAAAAGCTATTATTTAAAAAAATACCTACAAAAAAAGAAAAGCTATTACAAAAAGAGGACAAAATAAAGTCAAAATTCCTCCAAAAAAAGAGAAAAAAGAAAGTTCATTGTGGCAGTGGTAGAATAGAGGTCCCCTTTAAACCTCCTACAAAATCCCTTTCATTTTGAATTCGATTTTTTTACCTGAAAGGAGCAGTTTCCTCTTGAGAACTATAGGTGGAGATCTAGCTCTCCCTTCATTTTACAATTCTGACTCCAAACTTAAAGTGAGTATAATTACTGGGAGAAAATACAGCTTTTTATCTGTCTGTATTTATTTAGAGTGCTTTTTTTGTTCACTGTGATAATATAGTTTTCTGCGTATTTTATTTCTATTAAAGGTTGCACACATAAGATTTGGAAATAATTGACTGTATAGAGAGATAAAGTTCAACGTTCAGGTCTGTTCTTCATGTTAGGTCTCTAATAGAATTTGTTTTATGGGAAAGAATTCTCCAAGATGAGAAATAGATAAACAACTTAAACCTTCAATAGTCTTTGATATCTTTCTACTTCTGAAATAGCCCCAACGGTGTTACATTGTTTTTCAGAATTTAGGGGTACTTGGAGCCCCAAATGGTCTTGAGTTGGTGATTTATAGGAGGACAAATTTAAAATTGATTCCAAATTTCTGTGTTTGAGATACACATGATCTTCAGTGACCAAACTGAATAAAGCAGTGTGTAAGACTGTCAGTGATATTTAGTTAAATTGAATCAATAAAAGATTTATTTGAGCAGAGAAGGTAAAATATCAGGAGAGGTGATTATTCAGAAGGCTGGTAACTTCAGTATCATCAGTAAAGAAATATTGGGGGGAAAACAAACAAACAAATAAACAAATGAATGAATAAATAAATAAGAGAAATATTGGGACTACTATCTTTCACAGATATCTGTCTGTATATCTGCAACTGAGTATGTGATTGATCTGTGTTTTCAGAACAAGTCTCTCCTCATTACATGCTAAGCTTCAGTTAAGTTCTGGGTGTATAAGGGGAAGAACAGATGAGAAATAAGGAAATTCTTTCCCTCGGAAAATTTATGACAACACAAATTAATTAGAAACTGAGTTTGTGACTGAAACATAAATTATCTTTGGTCAATCTCCAAATTATGGTAATGATTTTTTAATAAATGCTTAAATATTCTGGTAAATTTTGAGTTAACATTCTTTAGAATGTGCTTTTTAAAAAGTAAAAACACTCTCCCAATATGACAGATTTATTGTTTTACAGCTCTGAGAAGAAGGTCATTTTCCTGATTAGGGAGCAGCTTATTTGGAGAGTTTTCAGGGAAGTCTCAAAATGAAGGGGGAAAAAATAGACTGTGGCTCATATTTTAAATACTAATTTTTTCCTAGTTGATGGAAGAGAGAAAAAAATGTGTAAATCATGTAAATATGTTTTATTAGAAAACCTAATTGGAATCTCAAACTGTGCATACCTTTTGATCCAGCCGTGTCTCTCCTGGGCCTATATCCCAAAGAAATCATAAAGGAAGGAAAGGGCCCCACATATGCAAGAATGTTTGTGGCAGCCCTTTTTGTAGTGGCTAGAAACTGGAAACTGAATGGATGCCCATCAATTGGAGAATGGCTGAATAAATTATGATATATGAATGGTATGGAATATTATTGTTCTGTAAGAAACAACCAGCAGGACAATTTCAGAGAGGCCTGGAGAGACTTGCATGAACTGATGCTGAGTGAAATCAGCAGAACCAGATCATTATACAGGGCAACAATACTAAATGATGATCAATTCTGATGGACGTGGCTCTCTTCTACAATGAGGTGATTCAGATCAGTACCAATAGATTTGTTTTTGTTTTTTTTTTTATATATATAAAAAGCTTTTTATTTACAAAACATATGAGTGATTTTTCAACATTGACCTTTGCAAAAACTTTTTTTTTCCCAAGCTTTTCCCCTCCTTCCCCCTAACCCCCACCCCTAGATGACAGGTAATCTAATACATGCTAAATAGGATAAATTATATGACAAATACAATACATGTATACATATCTATACAGTTATCTTACTGCACAAGAAACATCAGATCTAGAAAGAGAAAAGAAAAAAACAACCTAAGAAGGAAAACAAAATGCATGGAAATATTCACAGAAAGCAGTAAAATGCTGTGTTGTGGTTCACTCTCAGTTCCCACAGACCTCTCTCTGGATGTATATGACTATCTTCATCGCAGAACAACTGGTTTGAATCCCATCATTGTTGAAGAGAACCACGTCCATCAAAATTGATCATCATATAGTCTTGTTGCTGTGGATAATGTTCTCCTGGTTCTGCTGATTTCACTCAGCATGGAGAGAGCCATCTGCACCCAGAGAGAGGATTATGGGGACTGAGTGTGGATCACAACATAGCATTCTCACTTTTTTGTTATTGTTTGCTTGGGTTTTTTTCTTTCTGGTTTTTTTTCCTTTTTGATCTGGTTTTTCTTATGCAATGTGATAATTATGGAAATATGTATAGAGGAATTGCACATGCTTAACATATATTAGATTACTTGCTGTCAAGGGGAGGGGATGAGGAGAAGGGAGGAAAAAAATTGGAACACAAGATTTACAAGAGTGAATACTGAAAATTATCTATGCATATGTTTTGAAAATAAAAAAACTTCAATAAAAAAACTTAAAACCTAATAGAATACTTGGAAGTTTCACAAATTAAAGAATAGTAGAAATCAATTTAGAAATTACTTGAATTGGTATGTTTTGAAATTACAAATTTTGCTGTAAATTATATGAGATGCCTATTCATTTATGTAATTGTATATTTGAATTTTTGAGAACTGTTTTGCTTCTTGCCCATCAAAAAGAAGAGATTACTTATGAAAGCAACTTGAAATGTAAGTAAAATTTTATTTGGATAAATGTTTTGTGTTACATTTACGAATAATATAACAACTTAATTGCTATTTAAATATACCAGATCTTGTATCTGTTTAGATTTTTATTACTACTAAAGAACAGTCAAATGAATTTTTTAAAACTAATAACCATAATTAGAATTGTAAGAAACATTATATCAAACTCTTTTCCCTTCTGGATAATGGAGGGAAGGATGAAGTACTTTCTTTATTCAGGGAATAACAGAATTGTGAATGGCCATGATTTCACATTTTAATTGTCATAGATGTCATACTACCTTGAAAATAAAAGTTTTCAACAAGTCATTGATTTTCAAGAACAATGTATGCTAAAATTATCTTTTTGAGATCTTAAACATTGAATTAGTAAATATGAAACCCAGATATGAACTAAATTTAAATGTGCTTTTAATGGGATTATTGAGGTCGATTAAAATCTAATATCAGGCTGTCATTTTTATATTTTTGGCAGTAGATTTGCTGGAAATAGTGGATCCCATAAAATGAAATACTTGGAATAAATGGTCCTTGTTAAAAATATAATACTACATAATTGAAATTATAATTTATAATTTTATATTATAATTTAATTATAATTGAAATTATAATTTAGGATTCCATTTAGGAAATAGATGTAGGTATGATTTATTTTATTCTGGCCTCCTTTTAAGCGAAATGTGTCTCTCCTAATAGGACATTTATGATAAATCAGATTTTGATCTACAACTTGGCTTTAAGACAAAATGTTGGGAAAATGCTTAGATCAGGAACTTTGTTAATCATGTAATCTTAAAACGTCACCTCATTTATTTTCATTCTGTAATGTGTATGAAAATAGTGCCTAATATTGTTTTGACAATTCATTGTATTAGCAATATTGTTAAAGTGGTAAGTTCTTTTTAAATCTGGATTTGTGTAAATTATAGATTTAATTGCTAAAAGGATGGTACAAATTGCTCAGAAAAATTATTGGAATGACAGTGGATAATGATAATGTTTCTACTGTGAATTTGATATAGCAAGAAATCTCTTCAAGATGTCTTCATTTGTGAAATGTGAAAAGAGTTCTAATATCTTATAAGCCTTCTAAGCACATTAAGGAGTCTTTAGCAACAGAGACATATAATATTTAGCCTTGCATATTTGAATTGACCCAACAATAAGAGTTGAAAAGTTAAATCAGTAAAGATAGATAAATGGATAGAAAGATAATTTCCTAATGATTTTTCTATGAGATTCATTGTCTTAAGTAATTTCATTTGTCCTATTTATACATAATCTTTTGCTAATTGGGTCTTTAATGAAATGTGCTTTGTACCAATATCTTTTCCAAATTATGAGGACTGTGAACTTAAAAGTCATTTGGAATAGGATAGTTTTCTATGAAAGGATAATTTGGAAATACCTTTGACTAAATTAATATCAGTTGATTAATATGTTTTCATTTGTGTTTTAAATTCACAATATTGTAACTATTATATTTTCTTGTCTTGAAAATCTGGGGGGGGAGAGGAAGGGCAGCTAGGTGGTGCAGTGGATAGAGCACCAGCCCTGAAGTCAGGAGGACCTGAGTTCAAATCTGGTCTCAAACACTTATAATTCCCTAGCTGTGTGACCCTGGGCAAGTCACTTAACCTCAATTATCTCAGCAAAAAGCAAAGCAAAGAAAATCCTGGGAAAATATTTTACAAGAAATAATATGGGAATGGTAACTTTATTTCATTAAAGATATTAATTCTTTTTTTTCTTTGGCTATTGTGAAATTATTAGATTATTAGGATTTATTGGGCAAGATCTATAAGGCATGTAATTGGGTATTTTTAAAAGGTAAAAATAATAATTGCTTATTTTAGTGGGGAAAAAAAACAGGACAAGGACCTTTAAAAAAAAATCTTTTCATATCTAAGTAAGCCTGCCAAGTTCTGATTGAGATCATGCAAAGCTTGTCAGCCTTGTAGAAGAATTACCAAATTCTTCTAGCCTCCACCATTACAAATAAGGGGATCTTTTTCAGATTTGTTTATGGTACAGAAGTTATTTATGTGCTAATTTGTGATTGTAAAAATGATTAAGTTGTATCTGCAATGGTCTGTTCTGAAACAGATCCCAGGCTTAAAGATTTTAATTTTTTTTTATCAGTTAATGTACAATACTTTTAAGAGATGACTATCTGTTAGTCTGCAAATTGATGCCAGCTTTTTCTGAAAGATTCTTTTTTGAATAAATTATCATATATTTACTGTTCATTGGAGGAATTGAGAAGATAAAGGTTGATTCTATAGGATTTTCTTATTGATCCTATTTACAAGAAATTTATTTTGTCCTGTAACTGCTTAAGTTATGACTCTTTGTCTCTGAACTTGGTTCAGAGATTCCGCGGGCCTGTGATGGATTACATTTAAAAATCCAGCTCTCCTTCTAATGAATGACCTCAAAACATTTAAGTGACCTTGGAGAATGTGTATGAATACAAGGGAGTCAGGCCTAGTTTCTTTACACCACCAAAGTATCCTTCAAGGGAGTCTATTGTCCACAAAGGTCTAGTCCATTATCTTTAAAACCTTGCAGCTGCACTCAAATAATGAGCAATTCTTGGTCTCTGAGAGAAGAAGGGGGGAGGGGGAAAGTTGTTGCTTTCTCCCATTGTTAAACTTCCAACTGATCATTTTGTTCTCTGTACCATAGCTTTGTAACTAGTCATGTTGTTCCCAGTTTCATAATGCCATCTACCTGTTCTGTTCTTTGTTCTGTATTCCCTAAGACCTAGTAAAGGGGAACTGTCCTTTGGCTCAAAGTCTTTGGTATAAGTGGAGATAAGCCCCTTATTGGCAGGCAGTGTGCCCCTTTTAATAAATGTTATCTTGTGTAAAGAATTGCCTCAGTTTAACCCTTTTGTTTTTTCACAACAGTGCTATATATTATAATAAATATGTGTTATATATTGTTATTAAATAATTTATATTATATATATTATATTAACTATGTGTATATTGTATATACATATATTATTAAGTATGTGTATATTATGCATAAAATCTATTATAGTATTAAATGTATATTATGAATATGCACCATATAATAATATAAATTAGTATTATGTAATATATAATATGATATTGCATATCATATTATATATTACATAATACTAATTTATATTATTTTGTTGTGATAATAGGAAACAGAGAGGGGATTCTTGTACCATATGCTTTTATTGGTTTAAAAGAAAAAAAAACTGGGCTTAGGTACTTCATGCCTTTGCTCTAACAAGTAAAACTTGTCAAACACCTGCAGCTCCAGTGAGATCCAGGGTTTTTCCTTATCTTTGCAGGTATCAAGGCTTCCTTTTCTTCATCTATAGAGAAGCATTGTAGTTTGTAGTTTGGGGCAATGGTGTCGAGGAAGGAAAATCAGGAGAAGGAGCAGTGGAGTGGACAGAAGGACTGCTCTCATCACCCTGGAGAGTGGTGAGTTTATCAGGAGCCAGGGTAGTTTCTTCTAAGGTGGAGGTAGCCTGGAAAAGGCTGCTGTTCACCAGCAGTGTGGTAGTACTCCCAGCAGCTGAGGATGTCCTCTGGGAATCAACAGTCAGCCCGCTGTACGGAGTGTTGAAAGGAGAGGAAAAAGTTGGGGGGTTCTTTGAAGTGTGGAAGACAGTAGTAAGAGTCGTTTTTTCTGGCTGGGGAGAAATCTCTCCTCGACTGGTGAAAGTAGGAACATTGGGTGGATGGGTTGAGTTGGGCCCTGGAGCAAGAACAGGAAGGACTGATCAGGATCCCGTTTCTGGCCATTCCCCTTCCCAAAGCTCCCCCAGGCCTGTTTAGGATGGTAGTTCTTAGCCTTTAAGGACTTGCCCTTCCCATTCCCAGTCCTTATCCTCCCACCCTAAATGCACCTAAAAATGCCTCTAACTGAGCTATGAATGACTCAGAAGACATCATCCCACTTCTCAAACCTCCCCGCTGGATTTCCATCTTCTGTGCTTAATCTACAGCTCTGGCCATTCCGAGCAGACTCTCAACAAGGTTGATATTTTGTCCTTATGAGTGACTTGAGCTCTTGCTCAGAGCATTCTGAAGGAGAAACCCCCGAGCCCCGAATGGACCCCTCCTGAGGACACAGGACAAATCAGGCCTCAAGTCAGTCAGAAAAGCTATAGTTTAGGACCCAGAAGGCCTAGTGCCAGCCTCCCACTGACTTAGGCCGGTGCTTGCCTCCTCAAAATCTATAAAATGAGAGGATTGAACTAGGATGCCCTCTAAGCTTCTTCCTAGCCTCATCACCATCTCCTAACTCCTCATTCCTCCCTATCCCCCAGCTGAAGAGAGCAGAGAAATACCCGTCCCATTGTGCATCTGCTGTAAGACTCTGGGCAACAGGCCTGTTGTTCTTGAGCCCTAAGACTGAAGCTCGAGGGCCCACCTTGGCCTAGGTTCTCTTTGCTGCTGGATGACATTTTACTTACTCTGGAAAAACAGGATTTGTTTTATTGTGTTCACAAGGGGAGAGGGGCCCTGCTCACAAAAGATGCCCTTGAAGTCATCCAAATCCAAGGTCCACACCATGGCTCCCCCATAGTTTTTCACCCTTATGAACGATGTCTGTGAAAGTAAGTGACTGTTAGCTAGCTGCCTTATTGTTCTGAGCACCATCCAGTTTTGGTGCCATTTGACACAAAAAGGAAGGACACAGTCTCTGACCTTTGGGAGCCCCCAGGTTGTTTGGGAGATAATGCACCCTTGAGAACACTAAGACAGCAGCCAGTGAGCCCCCTTCTCCTCTTGTAGAAAGATGGAAGAGTGAATATGACTTTAAAGACAAGTACAATACTTGTGAAAATTTTTTTTCTTCCACTCCAATGGGGCAAGGATAATTAAAAATATTCTTTCCCTACTTTATAAAGTATTCCAAATGCACACACACACATACACACAGCTATCTTTCTCCTATATCCCTCACTGGTTCCATGCATTTTTCTTAAATACTAAAGTGAAAGCCAGCATGGAATAATAGAGAGCTGGCCTTTAAGTGATTCACCTGTGATGCACATATTGGTTGTGTGACCCTGAATAAATCATATAACTCTGAAAGATGTCAAGGCACTTCTATGAGGGAGGTAGAGGGAGCTCTTCACTAAGAATGTCTTTCACTAATGAATGGGTCCCAGTCCAAAATAAAATACTAGACTAATGGCAGAAGACCTGATCAAGTTCCTGTTCCTAGGATCAATTAGTGATGTGATTTGGACAAATTAGCCTCTCTGGAGGCTTCCCTCATGGGTAAGTTATTTTGGTATAGGATGACATGGTAGAAAATAAGAAGTCCATTGGATTTGAGCCAATTCTACCAATCATTATTTGTGTTATCTAGGGCAAGTCACCTACCTTGTATGGACATCAATTTCCTGCTCTATTCAATGAAAGTGTTGAACTAGATGTCCTTCCAGGTCTGGTCCTACTCTCCATCTATGATTCTATGATCCTGTGATTACCAAGGTCCCTTCTAACACTAGGAAACATTTGTCTCTGAAAAGCAGACAGAAGAAAAGGAGGAGGAGAAGAAAAAGGAGGAAGGAGAAGAAAGATGAGAATGAGAAAGAGAAGAAAAGGAAGAAAAGAAAAAAGAGAAAAGAAGGAAGGGGAGAAAGAGAAAGAAAAGAAGAAGAAAGGAGGAGGAGGAAGAGAAGAAAGGAGGAGAAGAAAAAAGAAAAGAAGTGGGAGGAGGGAGAGGAGGAGGAGAAGGAGATGAAAAATCAGGAGTCCTCTCCTCCTCATGGGAATGAGAGCCAGCCTGTATCTTGGTTTCCTGGGTGACCACAAAACAGGGTTTCAGGGTCCAACCTGCCAGTGAGGGGCCTCTGTGTAATTACTTTGGTCGGTCCTCAGGCAGCAGATTGTCTGTTGCCAGGATTATATGTTAAGCCTTTCCGACTTCATGGAAACTACCAAAGCTTAGGTGTTGAGACTTGATCCTAAAGACAGCCAGGAATAAGCTGGGTGGCACAGGAGGTAGTGCCGGACCTAGAGCAAGGAAGAGCTGAGCACAAATCTTGGTCTAGAAGCGTCCTAGCTGGGGGATTATAAACAAATCCTTAATCCTTCTCAGTCTCAATTTTCTTATCTGTAAAATGGGAACCACAAACAGCCCCTCCCGCAGGGTGATTGGGAGTCCTAAATGAGCCGAGGCCACTAAAGTGGTTTGCAAACCTTAAAAGTTCCATCTAAAAGTTTGCTGTAATTATTGTTAATAACAGGGGGAAGATGTGCAAAAAAAAACAAAAACAAAAACAAAAACACCAAACTGGTTTAGGGACGTTAACCTGGCGGCCTTTCGCACTGTCTGCGTCAGTGCCGCACCACGGCACGCAGTTGCTGGAGGTGCCGCCGTGTCCTGGGGACAAAGCCGAGGCGCAGGAGCGCATTTGGCCATGACCCAGTGCCAACCTGCACTTCCACTCTTGCCCCCACACCAGCCCCCTGCTCTGGACCGCCCACTGGGTGCCGGCCTCCCTCTTAGGCTCCGGGCCGTCCTCTGCCCGCTTGGCCACAAACACCACAGTTCCCTTCTCTTTATCACAGAGCCTTTGACAGAACTGGAGGAAGATGGGGGGAAATCCGTGAGGAAGGTCAAAGGCTGAGTCCCTGAGTTTCCGGCTAGCCAGCGCACGTCCCCGAATAAAGGCGATTCCATGGTTCTGAGGCCAGCCCCGAGTGCAGAGAGCGCCGGGGGATGGCCACAGGGCAAAAACTGCCTCGGAAGCTGGGGAAGGAGGCAGTCCTCCTCAGCTCATTCTTAGCCGGAAGCCGGGTCTGTGAGAAAGTGTGAGGTCTGAAAAGCCCCCCAGCTCAAGGATTAGATGCTCCCCTTCTTCTTTACCGCCTCCAGAGCCAGAGTCCTCGAGCAGCCAGCGGGGCTGCCCAGCTGGTCCGTGCCCAGTGCTCTGACCCCTTCCTCTTCCCTCACTCCTGTCAAACCTAATCTTCCATCCACCTAACTTTGGGAAAGGGTCAGAGCCACCAAGCATACTAAGGGGCACGTGACCAATAATGGGCTAGGTGCCCGGCCACAGGTATTCACATTGCCTTTTATCCAGGGGCAGCATCTTAATCCAAAGGAATAAAAAAAGGAGGAGGGGAGATTAGACTTCAGTATTGTGTCAAAAGGTGAGAGGAGGGGCTTTCTGGTACCTGTCCAACAAACTCCCAGGAGGAAAACAGCTACTTCCCCCAAACTCCAACTCTCCTTCCCTCCCTCCCTCCCCTCTCTTCCTCTCCCTCCCTCTCTTTCTGCCCCCACCCTCTTCTCTCTCCTCTTTCTGTCTCTTTCTTTCAGTCTCTGTTCCTGTCTGTCTTCTCTTCTCTCTCTCTCTCTCTCTCTCTCTCTCTCTCTCTCTCTCTCTCTCTCTCTCTCTCTCTCTCTCTC
>JAJPUD010005717.1:73323-85474 GCA_023553655.1 Myrmecobius fasciatus
CTCTCTCTCTCTCTCTCTCTCTCTCTCTCTCTCTCTCTCTCTCTCTCACACACACTCACACACACACACACACACACACACCATCCTTAGAATTGAATTTTAAGTGGAAGTGGAAATATGGAAGACATTGAGCCCATTTGTGTATCACCAAACATCCAACCCCATAGAACCTTGAGAGGAAGGAAGCATCAGGTCCTTACTTTGTAAGCAAAGCTTCGAATACTATCGTAGCCAACCCAATAATTCTTCTTATAGGCATAGGGGACGCTTTGTGACTTAATCCATTTTTTCGTGGCCTCCTCGAGGAAGGGACAGATCTGTCAGCAGAGCACAGAGTAGGGGAAGTGAATGAAAGATATGAGCAGAGGGAGGGAAGATTTGTGGGGACCACCTACTCTCCCCCAAAGGTGAAGACTTAACTAGGTCTATATGGAATAAGAATGATGGGGGGAAACTCACCCGGGATAAAGAGTATATGTATTGGGGTGGAAGGGAGGAGGAAGGATCTAGCCTGAGATTAACCAAGTAGTTAGCAGACAGTGATAACCATAATTCCCATTTATACAGTACTTTAAGATTTACAAAGCCTATCCTTTCTGAGCATCTCTACAGTGAGATAAAAAAGGATGGATTTAGAGGCATCTATTTCTATCTTCTCCCCTCATCCCTCTGATCAAAGGGCAGAATGCCTCATCCTCAGTCCTGCCCCAGAGTATACACACACACACACACATTGGGATTACCCCCAATATTCCCAAGGTTTCAGACCTCCATCATCTCAACTGCTTTTGCCAGCCCCCTCCCCCCAAATGAACCGAAATGCCCTACACATAGGATTCTCCCAAAGGTACCCCTTGCCCTCTGTGGAAAGTCTAGCCAATCACCTCATAATAAGCCCATACACCAGCTTCCTTGGTATAATTCCCAGGGGGTGCTGGTCCAAAAGCAGGAGCCCCTAGTTCCTTGTTGGAGATCAGAATGTCAAAGGTACGTCCATAGGTAGGAAATCCCATGATGAGCTTCTCTGGAGGAGCTCCCTTTTTTTCCCATAGCTTCATGGCATATTCCTGCAAAAGTGAGAACAGATTTCTACCCACGCTTTGTTGGTCAGGGCCCCTCCAATTCCCCTCATTATACTAATAGACACCCCATGTCCACCTTCTTACACAATTTAAATAGTCCACTTGATTCCTTTCCCAACTCATTCCATAGAGGGGACTGTTGTGCCCAGTGACAGAGTCCCAACTTCCATGGAAATCATAAGTCAAGACACTGATATAGTCCAGAAGTCTGGAAAGAAAAGTTATATAAGAACATGAAGATTTAGACAAGTGGCTCCCATTCAAAAAGAAAAAAAAAAAAAGGCACAATTCTTTGTAACAAAGTTGTTCCTTTGCTTTCTGCTTTTGTTATTTTCTCCCAATTGATGCTGTGGGCTGAGGTATCTGTCCCTTTTTATCCCCATCATTCCAGCAGCCTTAAAATTCTCCTTTCTCTAGGAAGTCCTTGTGGACTGATGGCTGCCTGCCTCTGGAGCTCCTATTTCTCTCCCGTTTCTCTTTATCTTGAAACATATTTCTCTTGCTGATAACCAGTATAAGATCGAATGCTTTATTTTTATTCTACATTCTGGGCCTATCATCCATTTGTGTCAGAATATACATCTTGCATTGTGTGCTGTCAGGAGGCAGGAGCCCAGTTTATCTGATGGCTTTTGTGTAGGGTCCAGCCCCAAGACTTTTGGATTATGGCCATTATGGGAGCTTCAAGATGGACTCCATGTCTTCTGGCTGCCCTGGGAAAGCCTTGTCTGTGCAGACGAGAAGCTTCTGGTCCTTCTTGACCTAGACTCGCTCCAGAGCAAGGCGGAAGCTTCTCCACCTGCCTGGGATCGGGTAACGCCCCTCCTCTGCCTGCCAATGTCTGACTGCAGCCAAGGCCTCACCTGGCAATGGTTGACACATCATAGGCAACTTTGATGATATTCTGGTTACCAGACACAGCTGCAGTGACCAGCAGCCTCCTCCGGCCAGTGCTCCAAGCCTCATCGTGGAAGGCGCTCAGGAGTTCCTAGAGAGAAGGAGGATGGAAGGCAGGGGGAGAAGGTAAAGAAGCTGAGCAGAGAGAGGCAGGTAGGAAGGAGGTGGCAGACGGAGAGAAGCAAGGCTGAGGAGACAGTGAAAAGACAGCGAGGTGAGAGAGAAAAGGCAAGGAAAAGGGAAGGGAGAGACAGAGATGGGGGGGAGACAGAAACAGAGACACAGAGACAGAGAGACAGAGGAGGGGAGAGAGACAGACGGAAACAAGAGAAAGAGAGAGAGGCAAGCAGAGAAGTGGAAAAGGAGAGAGCAGCATAGTTAGGAAGAATCAAAGAGAAAGGCAAGGAGGGAGGAAGATGGAGAGCAGCAGGGAGGCAAACAGAGCAAACCCTAGGACTGCCGCAGGGCCTGGCCGCCGCTCCCAGCAGCATCTTGGTACTCTTCTATGCATCGCCAGAACCGTGGGAGCCGATGCCGGCGGGCTCCGGCCTCCCCACAAGGGGGCTCCGCTCCTGTCCCCGGCTCCCTCTCCCTTCTAAGCCCCCGAGACGACTTTACTTGAATCAGGTAGGAGAATCGGACCCGATCCTGGCTGGGACTGCCCCTAAACGCTGGGTACAGGAAGAAAAGGTCCAGGCCGTCAAAGCCATGCGTCCGCAGGAAGAATAAGACGGAGGAAACGAAGATTTGCCGGTTCTGGTACGTGGCCAGCATGGTGGTGAATCTGTGGGGAAGACCTGGGAATCAGGAAGGCCCCGGGGTGCCCCGGCCCTTACTCCAGACAAGCTCCAAGCCTTTGGTGCCAAGTGAACTGGGCAAGAGGCCCCGGGGGAGGGCAGGACAGACTTCGAAAAGAAGCCGGGGCTTAGATTCCGTTTGGGTTTCCTGCGTGTGGGGGGCGGTCCGATTCCCCAGGCCCCCTGCGGAGCGGGAAGATTTTTAAAGTCCTGCCCCCAGGGCCGGTAGTTTAAAAAAAAACAGGCTCCCAGATCTAAAGCAAGCCCGGAAGGTTATCTGGTAGAGCCTCCTCTTTTTACCGATGAGGAAACAGACCCAGGAAAGGGAGAGAGTTGCCCAAAATGGTGGCAAGCATCAAGGCCAAGATTCGAACTCTCTCCTCTAGCTCCAGCGTCGGGACTCTCCCCTATGCTAGAGCGCCTCCCAACCAGGAAATAACAAGAACCCACAGTCCCGCGCCTTTCTGATGTTTCTAGAATGCAGGTGTTGTATATGATCTGAGCAGAGTGTTGTATAAGAGATCTCTGAGAGAGTATGAGAGGGGGAAACTGAGGTTCAGAGGAGGTGGCCCAGCCGGTCGGAGCTCAGATCCAAACGGGGTCTCCTGATTCCAAATCCGGGCCTCTTTTCCTTATACTTGTCAAGACAACAAGCACTAATTCAGCACCTACTATATGCCGGGTACTGCGCTGAGCACCCAAAGAAAGGCCGGCTAAAGAGGGAGCCGCCCCACAAACAACTGTGTACAAACCAGATACACAGACAGACATCACACGCTGAAGTGGAGAAAATCCACAGAGGGAAGGCACTGGCATCAGGGGGCGGGAAAAGGCTTCTCAAAGAGGGTGGGATTTTAGTTGGGACGTAAAGGAAGTCAGGGGAGATGAGGGAGGGAGGGCCTTCCAGGCGCAGTGGGGGAGAAGGGGAGAGATGGGGGAGGGGGGAGGGAGGGGAGGGACGGCCAATGAAAGAGCCAGAGTTTTTGTGCAAGAATCAGTCAGGATAGTGGGCGCAGCCCTGGCTGAAGTCAGGCGGGCCCGAGTTCAAACCTGCCCTCAGACACCACACTTTCTGGCTGTGTGATCCTGGGCAAGTCACTTAACCGCAATTGTCTCAGGAAAAAAAAAAAAGAAAGAAAGAAAAGTCAGGAGGCCAGTGCCCTGAATCAGAGATACAGGTCGGAAACAAGGAGGAAAGCCCTGGAAGGTGTTGGGCAATCGGGTTATGAAGAGCTCTGAAAGCCAAAAGATTTTATATTTGATCTGGGAAATAACAGGGAGCCAGTGGGAAAGTATTGAACCAGAGGAGTGACATGATGATCAGAGCTGCACTTCCTCTTGGAAGCTGAGAGAGGGGTGGACTGCAGTCAGGAGAGCTTGTGCCGGGTGGGGGCAGTGGCCATTGCCTCTCTTTTGATTCCATGGGAGCCTCCCAAATGAGAGAAAGGCAGATCAGCACATTTTCTGGAGGAGGAGACCAAGGTCTTGCTCAGGGTCACACAGCTGTTGTGGAGGACTGGCTCCCAGAGTGACTCTCCATCCACCACAGCTTCTTACTACTAATGAGTGCTACTGCTGCTTTTACTGCTCTTAAGGAGGAGCTACCCCTGCTGTGGTTTTTATTACTACCACCACCACCACGACCACCACCACTACTACTACCACCACCACCACCACCACTACTACAACTACTACTACTACTACCACTACTACTATTACTGCTGCTACTGCTTTTATGAAAAAGGAGGAGGAGGAGGAGGAGGAAGAGGAGAAATACAATAATAATAGGAATTTCTATCCAGAAAGCCTGTGGGGATATCCTTGGGACAAATTAGGCCATAATGAGACCTGCTTTTCCTAGTTGCAGGGCCAGCCTGAGCCCCAGTCTCCAAGGACCTAGCTTATAGCCCAGTCCTCACTGGTCATAGCTTCTGCACAGTCCCAGCACCTGCTCCACCACCTCTCAGGATCTAGCCTGATTCTAGCCTCCCTATTCACCAATCCCAATCCTTTCTCAACCCAAAGAGGTGATGACTTTACATTCCCACCTGCTTGTGCCAAAGTACCAGCCGCCAATGGACAGCAGTATACGCAGATTCTGGTTTCTGTTACAGGGAAGAAGGAAATAGAGGGAATTACAGCCAGCTCTCAATTATCTGCCCTCACAGGGTCTCCAAGAAGTATAGCCAGTGAATGGCAATCACATCTGAGCCCAGTTCTCCTGGCTCTAAATCATTTTGTTCACCTCTGGACAGACTTAGAAAACAAGAAGAGTCCAAGACAGCTGCTTTCCTGATATGAAATTGGTTTTCCCCCTCTTTGTATCTCCATTTATAAGTGGGAAATTCTTCCAAGGAAAAGGAAGAATGGCGGGACAGGCTCAAGGGGAGAACCAGGCAGAACAGAAAGAAAGGCATGAACTCATCTGCCTGTGTTCCACTCTTTGTGTCAGCCAGACCCCCAACTTCTCCAGCATCTCTCAGAGCAGTTATCAAAACAGAGCAGGGTAGGATCATAGAATGTAGCCCCAAAAGGGGCCTGAGATGCTCCTTTTATTTCTTAAGTTTAGAATAAATTTTTTAAAAAATAAATATAAATGAAAATAAATGAAAAGATACATAAATAGATAAATACATGTAAGTAAATACATAGATACTTGAGAGTAATCCTCTCATTTTACAGATGAGGAAACCATAGTCTATAGAAAAGTGACTTGCCCCTTACTAACAGATGGGTCCTTTCTCTACTCTCCCACAGCTTTCTCACACAAAAAGATGTCTGACCTTTCTTTGAGCTTCATCAGCTGTGGGTAGATTTTCTCTTCATCATCCTTCTCTTTGGAGACAATCCTGTTGTTCTGCATTGAGGCAAAGGCATACACCACGTGAGTGCAGAGATGAGGGTCCACATCCGCAGGGAAGAAGGAGGCAGGGCTTGGGCGATACCGGGACCAGCTAGTGAAGTAGCACACCAGTTTGTAGGCTGTACCTAGCATGGGAAAGCAGGCGTCACTCAGGGAGCAGCTAAGGGATGGTCTCCCCAGTGTGGGCCAGAAACATCCTCAGGGAGACAAGCCCCCGCCAAAGCCTCTGAGAAATGGAAGAGATGGTACTGGTCCAAAACTAAGCCAAAAATCTCATTTTACAGCTGAGGAAATTAGGTCTAAGGGAGGTGAAGGGCTTAGTCCACACAGCCAGGACCTGAATGAGAAAACCAGAATCTGACTCTGAATCTTTTGTATTTCTCTCTGTGCCCTCTGCCTTCTGAGAGAAACCTGATGGCCACAGATTCTCCAGGATTCCTTGTAAATAATCAAATGTGTCCAGAATAAGATGCCGGAGTGGGATTGACGTTCTGTGCTTTCTCATCCCCAAAGGACCCCCAGATGAGATAACATCATTAAAATGAGAGGAAATATGCTTCCCCTCCCCAAGAAAAATATTAAAAGTTGAGAGAGCTTATCAGTATGTGAAAACTCCTCAGCCCTAGGGCAAATTGGGGATGAGAGGGGCACGGGATAAAATGGGGAGGGGAAAGGTTATGTGGTATCCTTACCCAGCTGGAGCTGGAGCAGAAGGATCAAACCTGCAAGAGAAACAGGAAAATATCTCACACACTCCCAGCATTGCTGACTAGGGGGGCAGCTGATGAGCTTATAAATACCAGCTTTGTTATTTCCCACGTGCATGGCCCTCACCTCTCAGGGTCCTTCTTTTGGGCTAGATAGCCATCGTCATCATGATTGTAATTGCAAACCTACCCATTGTTGGTGTTCAGTCATTTCCGTCATCTCCGACTCTTGTGATCCCACTTGGGGTTTTCTTGGCAAAGATCCTGAGATGGCTTGCCATTTCCTTCTCCAGATCATTTTACAGATGAGGAACTGAGGCACACAGGGTTAAGTGACTTGCTCAGGGTCACCCAGCTAGCGAGTATCTGAGATCAGATTTGAATTCAGCTTCCTGACTTTGGACCCAGGGCTTTATCCACTGTGTCACCTAGTAGCCCCCATAACATATCCATAACACTTTCTAACGTGTTTATACATGTGTGTGTATATATATATACATATTTATATATCTATACACACTGTGTAAGCATGTGTGCATATATGTGTATATTTGAGGTTCCTCAAAGTCTAAAACTATGAACCTAAGGTATTATATCCAAACACATCCCTATATGCAAACAGAAATGTAGACCAGAACATGCATACATACAAATAGGCTGAATACACCCTAACTTTCAAATTCAAATTAAAAAAAATATACATAAAATAGTAATCAGAGATACAAAAAATACATAGAAATATACATACCAAGAAATATACCTAAAATAATATACTTATTTTTAATATAACCTAATATACTAAAAATCAGAAAAGCCCCTCAATCTGCTGGGACTATATGAAAAAAATGAATATCAGAATAACTGGTATTTACGTAGCATTTTAAGGTTTGCAAAGAAGACCCATTAAATTATGCACATTTCCCATTTAGACCTCTCAACATATACAAACACTAGTGAGGTTAGGAGTATAAATGCTATTTCTCTTTTGTAGATGAAGAAACCAAATCCAGAGGAGATGATGTGATTTGCCCAAAGGCTCATAAGCAGGAACCCCATATATAAATACACAATTTTCCCTTTTCCTCCTCTCCCCCCATAGGAGCACACCGTCTTGCACAGATATAGGAATACTTTCCATAAGACCCAGCAGCAATTCCATAGTCCATTTCTCCTAAGGATTCTAATCTTAATCCTCAATCCTAGGGATTAAGGTGGTTTGTCCATCTGAGATCATTTGGCAGAGCAGACCAAGGGGCAGGGGAGACTGACAGTTTCTCTGCAGGAAAATGGAGTTCAGGGGTACAAAGTGGGATCTTACCAGCCCAGAGTAACAGTCTTGCCATTTTGTCAGCCCTCAAGCTGTAAAGCCAAAGTGGAGTTGATTTTTATGAGCCACCGGATGGGTACCTTCAAAGATCCAGCCCCAAGCCCAGCAGTCTTGTGCCAGTCACTGGTGATTTATAGGTCCTGTCACCTGTTGCAGGGTCACGTTGCCCCAGAGTCACAGTGTCCTCAGGGCCTCCTGGCAGCCCTCCATAGCCCACCTACTAGTTCTAAAGGAATGTAATTGTCAAGGTAGGACTGAAATTCTCAGCATTTTGAGCTCCTGCCAGGGTCTCTAAATCTTGCTCTCATAGGTACTGAGCCCATCCCTGACTTCAGCCACCAAGATCATAGACTTTAGAGCTAATGGCAACACTTGATTTTATATTAAGAGATTTTGCCCATCCTTGGCACTTACCTTCCCTTTCCTATCACTCTTGGCTCAGTAGTGGGTCTGGAGTCAGAAAGACCAGACTTCAAATCCAGATAATTTTCACAAGGTTGTTGTAGGTATAAAACAAGGTATTTGCAGAGTGCTTTGCAAATCTTAAAGTGCTATATAAATGCTATTAGCTCAGTGCCTGGAAAATAAACCTCTAATAAATTGCTTCTTCGTTGACTAACTGGGAGTCAGTTCCATCAGCTGGCACATGTATCTCATCCCTTGTCACCCTTCCCTCCTGGGAAAATTATAAGCAAAAAGTAAGATACTGAAAGACCCTTTTTTGATGTTTGCCCACTATTTCCTAGTAGTTTCTTCTTTCCCTTCTCCTTTTCCTATTCCCTTCCCCCCTCTAACCATGGTGATTTCTCATGCTTTGACTTTATGCAAAGCTTGGGAAATTTCAAAACCTGTGTGGCAATGAAAAGCTTTTAAGAAATCCCTACATGTTTTGAAACACTTTAGCATCACACTTCTAATACATTGTTTTCCCTTATTCATGAAACATCTTAAAAATGTTTCAATAATTCTTTTCTCCCTCCTACCCCTTACCATTTCCTTCTCCCTAGGGTGGGGGAAAAAGGAGGCCCTTTTAATATAGACATGCAATTCAAATTTCCACACTGGCCATGTGCAAAAATAAGGCTTTTTGGATTATGAACCCATTATCTCTGTGTTGAGGTGGGTTTCATTATTCATCACTGGACCTCTAGAATTATGGCTGATCATTGCATTAATCCTAAATCTTTCAAAATTGCTCATTTTTATCATGCTGTTGCTCTTACATAAATTGTTTTCCTAGGTATGTTCTCATTATCAATTCATATAAGTCTTTCCAGGTTTCTCTGAAGTCATCGTTCTCCATTTTTTTCCAATGCAGTAATATTCCATTTACTTTCATATACCATAATTTAATCAATCCGTTTCCCAATTGATAAATCCTTAAGTTTCCAGAGTTGCTTGTTTTTTGTTTGGTTTAAGTTTGTGGGGGGTTTTGCCAATACCAAAAGAAACTTACAACTTTTTGCATGCACCAGAGCTTTCTTTTATCTTTTTGGGTTATAGGTCTAATAGTATTAATGGTTGGATCAAGAGTATGCACCATCTAGCCATTTCAGTCAGTTTCAAATTGTTTTCCAGAAAAGCTGAACCAATTCACTGCTCCATCAACAGTACCTCAATATATCTTTTCCCCAAACTTATTATTTTTTGGATTAACTGGCAAATTACACATTGCCAGTTTGGTAGGTATAAGGTGGAACTTCAGAGTTGCTTCAATTTCCATTTCTCTCATTGAAGCATTTTCCAAAAACATTACCAGGAGGCTTTAGGTTGAGTATCAAGTAATTTTTGAGAAAAAAATTACTTGAGGGTAATGTGGATGAGGATTTTGACAGTGCTATAGTGGGGACACTCAATGAGATTGGGACTTTTTAGTTCTGGCTGCTGGTAGGGTGCACTACCACCAGATGGAAGGGCTTGAGTTACAACATCTACAGACTTAGGGTGCTAGGAAGCTCCACAGGCATCCAAGAGAAACAATTTGAACTTAGTTTGGGTCTGGGGCCAGACAAAACCTCAGGAAGTTCCAAACATCACAAATATACAAGGAAGTTAAGGGTTCTTCCCTCCTGTTCATACCTAAGAGCTCATGAAGACCTAGAACAAAAAGGATTAAACCCATTGTTTCCAAACAGGTGAACATAGGACAATGTGTGTGTGTAATATATATAAAAATATAGATCCTTGTTTGGCTTTCTGCTGTAACAGTGATCCGCAGGTGTGTTGGAGATGTGGGGGAAGACAGGTAGCAAGAATCCTGGCCTCTTTGATCAGTGTATCAAGATCTAAGGCCTTCAGCTGGGTTTCCCTGTTGTTTTCTTATTTATCCTGTATGTAGTTTGTTTGTAGGCAAGAGTAGGCACAACATTTATTGGTTAAGGATATTGTTCGGATGCTTCCACACTTACTGAAGAGCAGTTGAATTCAATTGGGTTTCCTCCTCTGTAAGAGGAAAGAGTGTTCTCATCGCATGAGTCTGAAGAGCATCAGTTAATCCAGCCCAAATTCATTTTGCAGATGTGGAAAATGAGGCCCAAAGCAAATTACCCAAATCTATCAGGTAGGGAACAAAACTGGAACCCAGTGCCTGCCTGCATCATGTGTTCCCTCAGATCACCTAATCCTCCTCCTACTTAATACATGAGAAATTTCAGCCCTAGAAAGTGACTTATCCATGGCCACACAACCAGTTGGCTGAGATATGAACAGAGATCAAAGACTTTGAGAGGAAACCCTCACAGGCTTGCTGTACTCAGCCTCAAATTCCCATTTTCTAAGGCAGGGGTTCACCTAGGTCTGACTTAAATAGAAAAAGAAAACCCATCATTTAAACCTAACATTTTCTAATTCCATGCATTCAACTATATATATATATATATATATTTAAGACAAAATTAAAAGATCCACGGGTTTCATTGGATGGCCAGGGAGGCAATGAGGCAGAAATAACCAAGAGACCCCTCTCTGAAGGTACCAGAGCCTAGGGACTGTGACCTAACGCTTTTCCTTGTTATCCTTGGGTCAGTTCCACAGCCTAACTCATTGGCCCATTTCCTCAGCTGCATCCCTGTGAACTTTCCGACCTACATATTCACCAAAGGCTAATCAAGCTGTTTTTTGGCCTTCAATAGAATTTGAAGTCAAGTCTTAGCAATTTTTTTTTTTTTTTGCTGTAAAGTTTTATGTAAGCTTGATATGTACCTCCCAGTGCCTGGTGCTAAGACTGGAGGCCTAATTTTTTTTTTTTTTTTCTGAAACAGACTAAATATATTTTATTAGATTGGTGAGAATAGGTCCTTTACCAGTACAGACTGACAACCATTTTTGCAACTTAGTGTACACAATTCCGGTGTGTCAGGGCCACACTGCCTGCATACTTTCACTGTTTATAAACTTAAGTTGCTCATCTATTTGGTGGTAAGATAGGTAGGTGCTATCATTATGCCCATTTTACAATCGAAGAAAACAAGGCATCTAAAGCGACAGCCTGGGGTTGAGACTGGATTTGAATTCAGTTCTGTCTGATTCGAACCACCTCTTTATCCTGTTCCACCTAGCTGCCTCTACGTAGATCATTTATCATCCTCCTTCCAATCCAATAAGCATTCAATGGCTACTACTGAAGATAAAAAGAAAATGAAAAGTAAACCCTGTTCTCAAAAGAATTTACTTGTGTCAAGTAGAAAAAATGCAATGACTTGTGCTACTAATAATGTAACAAAAATGAAATTAGTTTAGCTTTAAAGAGACAAAAATCATTACTGTTGTGGCAATCACACCTGACTCAGCTATCTGCAGTAGTAAATAAAAACAGAATTTAAAAAAAAAAAAGGTATACAAAAATGATTCCATCTTGACCTCTTTATAAACAAGCTACTCATATTAAAAGTCTGACAGGAAAAGATATTAAGTTAATTAAAAAGATTTAATCAATGCAAATTGCCAGTCAAGGCCAAGTGGTCATCAAGTCAAGGCTGGAAGACCTCCCAGGAGCTGTTGAGAATCCTAGTTTAGCTATGGGTTAGCTTAAGTCAGTTTCTTAAACTGTGGGTCATGACCTTACATAGCAACTCATAACTAAATGTGGTGGTTAGAAATTATGACTATTAATCAGTAAATAGTATATAACTATTTTATAGTTATATAGCTGGGATCACATAATCTCAGGTAAAAGGGAATCCAAGTGGAAAAAGTTTAGGAAGTTCTAGCTTCAGTGATCACAAGATCCCTTTCCAATTCTTGGATGATGTGCATCTTATCAATGAAGAAATTCAACAAGATTAATTGTCATGCCCAAGGAAATGAAGCTTGCAGCTAAGGTACAAGTTAAGAAGTCAAACCTGAATTTCTTGTCTCTCCAGTGCCTTTCTGTGTAGTCAAAGCAATGCAGGCTGTGTTGCCCTTAACCCTTCTCCTTCAACACACTTTTATACACACACACACACACACACACACACACACACACACACACACACACA
>JAJPUD010005717.1:85484-150369 GCA_023553655.1 Myrmecobius fasciatus
ACACACACACACACACACACACACACACACACACACACACACACACACACACACACACACACACAAAACAGAACCTAAAACAGAGAATTTTATTTCATCAAGTCATCTCAGATCCTCCATTAGGATGGCTCATGGCAATGAAATCTATCCTTGACATGGTCCTAACCACAGCAAGCCAACTTCTGAAAGCTGAGAAGCCTCAGGAGGTAGTGGTCAGGGCAGGCTGGTACCAGAGAACCAATCCCAAAGCCCTCCCCCACTTCTAGTCTGTCAGTTTTCTGTCTTGTCCCCACTTCCCATTCTCTCCTCAAATCCACCTGGACACCCCTAAACCAAGCCTAATTAACCCCTCTGACACTTAGCCAAAGCAAAACACTGAACTAGTCTCTTATGATTAGGGCAAGTAGGTATCCTTCCTGCTCTACCAAGAAAGGATTCATACCAAGGAAAAGAAACTACCTCAAATGACTAAGGCAAGAGGCTGTCCTAGTGTTCCCCAAACTGGGAATTTCCGGTTTCTCTAATCATAATCACCAAAACCCCCAAAGGGCACAGGAGGACACAGGGATGCTCGGATCCCAGCTGATTCCCAGGATTCCGCAAATGCTTCACCACCAGAGGGAAACTTCTGAGTAGACTCTTCTCTACTCCTATGTACTTTTGGGAAGGAGCAACAAGGGGAGGGGAGGGGAGGGGAGGTAACTAGATGTGGGAACAAATGTCCCGATTATCAATTTTAAAAAAATTTAAATATAATCTAAAAAAATAAATGGCTGTCTCCTTATGAGTCTACAGGACCCCAGGCAGAGAAACTCAGAGCCTCCCAACTGCTCAGCTCTAACAGCTCAAACCTGCTACATACAGGACTTGTCTTCTCACAAACCAAGGAGTAAGTGGGTATGGATTTGTAGGATTTTTTTTTGCCTTTTCTGCCTCAAATCCAATCTAATTGCTGGCACCACTGGTATCAGGAATTATAACTGGCTCTGAGGACACAGTGTGGTGGAAAACCTGATGGTCCCAGCCCACAGTTGTGAGCAACTGGTTGTTGAGTGGGGACCATGTAGCATCTCTCACAAAGTCTCTGTGGGCCCGGCTTCTGAACCTGGAAAGGGAAGAAAACAGAGCCTGGCTTGATGTGAAAGGACAAAAAGGTAGAAAACAAGTTAGGTGGGTCTAGAATCTGTCATTTGAAGAGGGCATATGATCCCACCTTGCAACACCTACTGGCCACAAAGAATTTTAAAGCTCCAAGTGTGTTTAAACCCTCAGAAGAGGTCCACAAACGTCCCAAAGCCAGTGGCCAAGTGAAGACCAGCACCTGCGCTCCCTGTTCCCAGTTGGGGCTCTTGCCACGACACCCAACTGCGGCTCCTAAGAAGTAGCTATGCTCATGGCATGGGCATCTGTCTCTTAGAAAGAACTCTTGCTGAGACCCCCACCCTTCACCCATGCCAATCCACAATGCTGGTTTCAGGTTGGCCCCAGTCCTTGGAAACTCTGGACAATGGGCTTTTTAAACTGGGCAACCAAAGTCCTGCCATCTGAGTACCCAGACACTAGAAACCTGAGCAGACATGTTGGCTAGCTCCCCCCACTCCCCAAGGAATTCCTGCCTCAGGCTCATGACGTCATTCCATACTTACACCTCTGAAAGTCCAGAATCAAGCACAGCTACGGAACAGTCTTCACTGAGGGATGCCAGGAGGGGCAAACTGTAAGGAAGAAAGGGCAACAACAACAGAGCTGGCAGCTCCCTCAACAAGACCCTTGAATACCTGTTCCTGACTTCCCCACCAGCCCAGGAGATGCTGGGCCGCTGCTCAGACTTCAACAGCTGGGCAAAGGCAGGGACCAGGAGGATGGATTCCTGGGCCTGACAGCCGGCCTACAACCTCAGCTGCACCAACAGCAGGATGCACAAGGGATGGGGGTACCCCTGCCACTGTTAGTGACCCACCCACCACCCAAGTAACTGGGCCTGGTAGTGCTTTGCTCAGCTCTCACAGCAGTTTGGACTCGTTTCTGGGGCTCTCCCTGCAAATGTTAACCACCCATGTAGCCACCAGGACAAGGAGGTCAGTACCTATCTGGTGAGAACACCAGCCTTGTGACGCTCTGGGAGTGCACAGATGAGGAGAGGATCGAGTTGGGGTTCTTGAAGTCCACAAGGAAGACAGTGCCATTCTCATCACCTGCAGAGATGAATCAAGATGGCACACATACGTAAAGCTTCACCACTACTCCTGGCCTAGCTTCAAGGTGCCTCTTTGTGGGTTTCCTATAGCCCATTTCAAATCAAAACTAGTTACTCAATCAACTTTTCCCCACCTCACAAGCCCTCTGGTCTGTCATGAGCTTCCATGGCTTCAAGAATAGTAGTGAACATTTTGGCTAACATATATAGGTAAGCAAACAATCATGAAAGAGAGGTTACTGTATTATAAACCATGGACAGCCAATCTCCCTCCTGAGCCCAAAGATACAAAAGCACAGGAGGCGGGTTGGCTACCAAAGGAAAGTAAGAGACAATTGCCTCAGCCCCAAGACTTCTTACCAAAAGTGAAAACACGTTCCTTCTGAGGATGCCAGGCCAGTGAGGTAGGAAGGTGATGGGAGGCACTTTGGCCTGAGAAAGTAAGAAGAGCAGAGGAAAATGAGCAGAACCAAGAGAACGTCATATAGGACAACAGCATTATTCAAAGGAGTGACCGTGCATGGCTAAGCTATTGAGTGTGAAGAAAATTCTTATCTACTTCCAAAGGAAAAAACCTGGTTAAGTCAAAGTATGTGTTGTATGGTTCCACATATAGATTTAATAACAAAAGTTCTCTAATGAAGGGCTAAGACGGAAAAATATAACTCGGAACTCAAAACAAAACAAAAATAAATTTTAAGATTTGGTTTTTTTAAAAATGAGAACAAGGGAGCTGAAAACCCCAGAAGTAGAAAATCCAACTACATCCTCCAATCATATTTCAGCCCTCAGATATACTCTCCCCTGACCCTATACTTCCAAGACACGATATCTAAGTCCTCTTCCCCTTTACCCTAAAGTGACTCACAGTCCAGATCCCCAACCACCCACTATTGTCATCAATGAGACAGGCCCTGTCCAGGAAGAAGCAATCTTCTTTCCCTGCTATCTAGATTAACACAAACCTACAGCAGGGTTCCAGAAAACTATAGGACAAATCAAGCAGCCAGTTTTTATATAGTTCTCAAATTAATGCTTTAGCATTTTTAATAGTTACTATGTATTTAAAAGTATAAGCAATTATTGTTAGCTCTAGCTTCCAAACAAAAACAGGTGGTTGCCTAGTGTGCCGACCCCTGTCCTAGAAGACAAAGAAGGTTGTTCTAAGAGACCTTTCCTAACGCTGCCATTCAGACTCACCAACATGTGAAGCTGGCTTGGGGCACCGGAGATCCCACAGTAAAACTCTGTTGTCCTACAAATAATAAGAGAACAAAGTGCTTCATGATCAGTGCGGTGGATTCCTATGTCCGAGACTCTGCTCTGACCTTTACGATCTGGGTGACCCAAGCACTCCCCCCTTCTCCGGGCCTCCATTTCTTCAGTATAAGATAAGGGTCTCTTCCCCAATCTATCTCAGGTGAACATTCTAGGCTCCAGCTGTACAGAGCAGCTAATGCTCGCAGTCTGGGCAAGGGCAGGGGATCATCTCACCTCCCCGCAGGACAGGAACAGAGCCTCCTTGTGGGGAGAAGCAGCAACACAGGAGACGGGGCCAGAATGAGCTAGGGAAGAAAGGAGCAGCACCATCACAACCAGGCAGAAGCAGAGGGCCGGCCCAAAGGGACCCCCCCTCCTGTCCTCGAAGTGGGACTCTCATGCTTAAATGCATGGATGGATACAAGCATAAGTGAGAGCAGTTTGCAGAAAACAAAGACAAGGTGAACCAGAACCACTACTCAGGCTGCCCATCCACTGGGGGAGGCAGTCACAGAATGTGGCTCCAAGCCCCCACAGGGCTTAAGATTCCTCCCTTCTAAAACAAAGGTGAGAGGCCCCCAATCTCAGAGATCCTTTCCAGCTCTAGGTCTACCTAGGATTCTCAGTAGCTTCCTTGGAGGAAGTGGACAATGGTGGGAGGAGACTTCTGTGAGGCTTCAGGAGGCCCACCAGAGAGGCTGAGAACACAGAAAACATCCTCTGCCTTAAAGCAGGAAGAATATGTGATTTCCTAATGGCCAGGTAGACTCCAATAGGGTCTAACCCATCAACAGACACAGCTTTTACCATGAAAATTGAATCCAGAAACTCAAAAGAACCAAGATGGCAAAAATGGAAATGGGAAGCAAAACTCACTTCTATAGGAGGTCAGCATTCTCTCTCCAGAAAGGTCCCAAAATTTTATGCTAAAGAGAAAAAAAAAAAAACAACAAAAAACAAAACCTACATTCATTACTAAACAAAATAGTTTATAAAAAGTGCATGTTCAAATATACACTAAAGTTTAGAAAAATGAGTTTTTACTTTACTCAGTTCCTTATCAGAAATGTTCATGTTAAAGTCTATTAAGATGGCCTGCTGTTTTTTGAGGATGTCCTCCAGTTATGAATGTCTTAATTGTTATTCAGGTGTGTCCCCCCCATGAACTAGCATTATTTAGAGGGATCAAAAGGATAAAAGAGGGCACAAGCAAGGACAATAGGTGAGAAGGGACTCACGAGAAGTCTTTGCTGCCACTGATAGCCTGTGTGCCGGTGACCAGGACACTAACACTGGTTACTATGTTATCATGCTCATATTTGCAGAATTTGCTGACGATAAGTCTCTCACCCTCGTCCAGTTCCCATAGTTCCACAGCACCTAAAAGATATGGGAGCTAGAATTATGCCAGGCCAACAATTCACAGGGTAGCAAAGTTCACTTCTGAGACTCTGGAGACACTCCTTTTAACTTTTGTCATATATCAACAAACTGAGTTTAATTATTTTTTCAGGGAGCAAAACTGCAGGATGTCTTGACCCACATCTAACACCACATACCAAGATAAGATCTAAATGGGTTCATGATCTGGATATAAAGAGTGATACTATAAGTAAATTAGAGGAATGTAATATACTTTACCTCTCAGACCTATGGAGATGGAATAAATTTATGTCCAAAGGAGAACTGGAACTCTTAATTGAAAACCAGATAGATAACTTTGACTATATTAAGTTAAAAAGTTTTTGTACAAACAAAATCAATGCAGACAAGATTAGGAGGGAAGCAATAAATTGGGAAATTATCTTTACATTTAAGGGTTCTGATAAAGGTCTCATCTCTAAAATATATAATTGTCTCACATTTATAAAAATTCAAGCCATTCTTCAATCAATAAATGGTCAAAGGATATGAACAGACAATTTTCAGAGGATGAAATTAAAACTATTTATAGTCATATGAAAAGGTGCTCCAAATCACTATTGATCAGAGAAATGCAAATCAAGACAACCCTGAGGTACCACTTCACACCTGTCATATTGGCTAAAATGACAGGAAAAGTTAATGATGAATGTTGGAAGGGATGTGGGAGGGCTGGGACACTGATGCATTGTTGGTGGAGCTGTGAAAGGATACAGCCATTCTGGAGAACAATTTGGAGCTATGCTCAAAAAGTTATCAAACCGTGCATACCCTTTGACCCAGCAGCATTTCTATTGGGCTTATATCCCAAAGAAATCATAAAGGAAGAAAAAGGCCCCACATGTGCAAGAATGTTTGTGGCAGCCCGTTTTGTAGTGGCTAGAAACTGGAAATTGAATAGATGCCCTTCAATTGGAGAATGGCTGAATAAATTATGGTATATGAACATTATGGAATATTATTGTTCTGTAGGAAATGACCAGCAAGATGATTTCAGAGAGGCCTGGAGAGACTTACATGAACTGATGCTGAGTGAAATGAGCAGAACCAGGAGATCATTATACACAGCAACAACAGTACTATATGATGATCAATTCTGATGGACATGACTCTCTTCAACAATGAAATGTTTCAAACCACTTCCAAATGTTCACTGAAGAAAGCCATATACACCCAGAGAGAGGGATGTGAAATGTGGACCACAACATAACATTCTCATACTCCTTGATTGATGTTCGCTTACATTGTGTTTCCTTTATCTGATATATCGTTTGTGTAGATAAGATTTTTCTTGCACACCAATGATAAGTTTGGAAATATGTATACATATATTCGATTTGCCAATATTTTAACATAATTAACATGTGGTGGATATCCTGCCATCTAGGGGAGGGGTAGGGAGTTGGGGGGAAAAATTTGTAACAGAAAGCTATGTAAGGGTTAATGTTGAAGAACATATGTTATACAAATAAAATAAAAAAAAAATAAAAAAAAAAGAAAGTTGGGTCTTTAATCCCCCATTTCAGCTCTCCAGGTGGCCAAATCTCAGCTCTTCCTGCCTGAGGACACTTGGTTCTCTCCTGGGAGCGTGGGACCAGGCCCATGGAATGTTTCCCCAGTGGGCAGTTGCTTTTTCAGTTGCTATCACTTAACTGGTTTTTTTTCCTGCTATAAGGAGAATTCCACAGGTGAGGGGAGGTCATTGGGAATCGACTGTGGTGTAGTTAGTACACCCCATCAATAAAATACTTGTTCCAAAACTCAGCTGAAAAGATTGATATGCAGAGTTGGCCTGGGCAGGCATGCAGGGGGTCCCCTTAAAACGGGCCAGCAGGCCAGAAGCAGAGCTCTTGGGAGGGCCAACCTGGGTTTTTCCCCGTTTGTTCCAAGAGCCTGGTAGCCACAGCAGAAGGTTTAGATCTTCATCACCCAGCAGAGATGGGGGGGTGGGGGAAGGGAACTGAACAAACTTTCCATGCACAAGCCTAAGCCCAAGTTGACTGTAGGAGCCAAGCCCTGCCTGATCTGAGCTCCAGTTTGCCTGGGCACCTGCCTGGCTTTGCACCCAAATCTGGGGTACCTGCGGGGTGTTCTTGGAGTCATTACGCCCCAAGTTGGGCAGGCGTGGGACCCCCCCCCGCCCCGACACCAGCCCCCCCCCTCCATTCGGTCAAACGGCCCCTGAGGCGGGGGGAGTACTCACCCGAGTCGGAGGCCACGAGGATGCCCCGGTTCCCCACCCAGGAGAGATCCGTCAGCCCGGCTTCGGTCTGGACTCCGGCCGAGCAGAAACCCTCGTTGGGGGCCGCGTTGGGGTCTTTGAATAGCCACAGGGAGCCGGCCCAGCTGCGGCCGCTAAGGCTGGACGCGCCCAGAAGCAGGGAGCCATCTGCGGGAAGAACAGGCGGCCGGGCCGTCGGTCAGCGCGGCCGCGTAAGAGGAGAGAGCCGGGGACGGGGACAGGTCGGGTCTGGGCCCGGGGACTGGGGGTCGGGCGGGGCGGGGCTCACCGGATCGGTAGCGCGCCGCTTCCAGCTGCCGCTCCATGCAGGCCGGCGCGTTGGGAGGCAGGTTCCATTCTGGGTCGGCAGGAGGCATACTCGGCGGCTGCTGCGGCGGCGGCGGCGGCGACGACGGCGGCAGCGACTGCTGCGATTCCTTCCGCATCTCCGTGGCTCAGGTTCTCGTCTTCTCTCGGTCCCAGGCTCAGCTTCCCACGTGGTGTCCACTCGGGGTCCCCGCCCCTCTCCAGCCGAGAGAGGCCGGAGCCCCCGCTTCTCGCGAGACTTACCTCCCGGACCCGACCTGCCCCCTCCACTTTCCGTTAGTCGCTGAGTTCTAGCTAAACTTACGCTCTCAGTCCTCCCTCCTCCTCTCCTTCCCCGCCCCCCCCCCCGCCCCCGTCCCTGCTTGCTTTCTGTTCTCGCGACAATAGGGGCTGGAGACGGGAGAAGCAGAGATTGGACGAGTCGAGAGAACGCTCGCCCTTCCCATCTCGCGAGGTTTGCCTTTCGCCATCTTAGCGGGGCAGCTGACAAGTTCTCCCCGGCGGGGTCATTGGGACGCAGAGGCTGCTGTGAACAGACCCTCAAGCAACATGCTGTCCCGGCTGGCGCTGCACGCTGCTGGCGCTCTGGGTAAGGCGCTCCGGCCAGGGGACGCGGAGTCATAGTTGGGAACGAGAATGTATTTGGGACAGCAGCCGCGGCAAAGGGTGAGGGAGGACCCTGGAGGGGTCGTGGGGTGCCGCGGGAAGGGAGGCTTGGGACCGCGGACCCAGCTGACCCGAACTCTGTGTCTCCCCACAGCTCCAGCGCTCAAGAACGCGGCCCCGCTGGCTCCGGGGTAAGTACTGTCTTCCATCCCTCATTTTGAGCCTTGACGAGGCTCCAGCCCAGGAGCCGCATCGGATTTGACATGAGGGGCCTGGCTTGCAGCTCTCTTAACGTGCTCAGGCGAGGGGGCTGCGCCGTAACCTCTGGTTGTTTAGCTCGATTTCTCGGTCTGGGAGCCCTAGATGGGAAGGGATCGGCCTTAGAGGCTTTCGTTTTCCTCGGTGACCTTGGACGCCTGGGCTGCCCGGCCCTTTCCTGCTCTGGAGTCCGAGGCCTTGCATCGCCCGAGGGCTGCTCAGTAGTTCGAGTACCTTCCTCGGGTTGTTTTCAATTTGCGTGTTAAAAAATGGGCCGCTTGTGATGTCTTATTAAAAAAAAAATTGTAGAAGCAATATGGCTTAATGGTTAAGAGAACTGACCTTAAGAGGTGAAGCCGTGGACCCAGTACCTTAACAGGTACTGGCTCTGTGACTTCGGGAAAATCTCTTAATTTTTCTATGCCTTCTCTCCCAGACCAGACTTGGAAGTTTCCTAGAAAGTGCCTGCTTGCATTGTTAGAAGGAGTTTCCTCATCTGGAAGTTCCATATATTAATGAAGTCACAAGTTAGGGCCTTGTCTTTTTTTGTATTTTTTTAAATGTACCTGGAAGGTATATTCCTGTTGACCTGAATGCTGGTATGGTTTTAGAGCTGAAATAGTACTCATAGTAGTTGACACAGACGAAATTAATGAGAACCGAGCTTGTTGGTTTTTGTTTTCAAAGACGATTGTGACCTGCCCTTGCAAGTGAATTGGATTTAAGTGAGGGAGGCTGATTCGCCTGGAGTCATCTGATAGTGAACCCCAACTAGCGGAGGCATTCCCTGGTTCTGTGAAACCTTTGTAAGATCAGGTCTTTAACGGGTCTCAGTTTGACTGTGGCAACACTGAACCAATAATTAAGGCTAGGTGAGAAAGAAACAAGAAAAAGAAAATTCCTAGATATTTTGGAAAATTATTGCTCACGAAGAACAAGTATGTTTACCGTAAGACTGCCAAACCTGTTGACTGACCCCTTGGTGCATTGTGGTTTTTTCTTGTTATTAATAACCTTGACAACAAAAACCAAATTAGAAGAAACTGTTGAATTAAAAGAGCATTCTGGGCATTTTGCTTCATAAGTTCAACATAATGAATTGGCCGGAACTGAAAAATGTGATCCAAATAATCAGTTAGGTGAATCCATATAACTATATGTGTACATTTGAGTGGCGATCAGTGGTGTGCAGCTAACACTGTCCTGATAATACTTACCAATTCATTCTTCTCATGGCTTTTTAAAGCCGCTTTTGAAGAAATAGCTTGTGATAACCCTCTCTTCCTCTGTTTATTTTATTTGCATACTGCCACCTCAGGATTCAGAGCTGACCTGCTTGAGTTTAGTGTAGCATTGGTTTGGAGTCCAGAGAGACTCATGTCTGGTCTTAGCTTGACATTTGGAGCTCTGAATTTGGGCAAGCCTTTTAACTCACTGAGTCTTAGTGAGCATAGGCCTTTTAGTCCCATTCTCTACCATTTTATCTCCCTTAAAGAGTCCATCTGCAGTACTTCCTTAATAATATTGTGAGGTTTAAATATATAGTGTCTTCTAACCCTTTGAAATATTGAACAAACATTTTTTTTTAACATTTTTCAGTATTGTAAATAAAAGACATGGAAGTAAATCAACAGGCAGACAGCTAATGTTAGAAGTGTAGTTCACACCCATATGAGGAGAATTTTTTGAAAGTAAAGAACCACATAAATTGAAAAATAATTATTCTACCACACTCTTCATATTTTAAGACAAAAGAAGAGTTCTTATTCCAGGACTCTGTAGACTTTACAGGTGAGCAGGAGGCTAGCTATGTATCCATCACTTGCTCTCACTTCCCATCTTTTCTAAGTCAACTTTCATTCAGGTGAAAGCTTAGAAATAGTACTGCCCTTTTGAATCCACAACAGAGGTTCCTCCCTTCCTGTATCTACTCTTATCTATGATGTCACATTCCAGGAGAAGCCACCCAAGGTCACAGAGAAACCGGCCTGAGCTATGTAAGACAAAATAGGAACACTTTTGGGAAGAGGGGCCTTCGTGCTGTTCTCCCTAGCCTTGTGTATATTAAAAGGGAAAGAATTAGGAGCAGGATGATGTAGGTATGAAATTGTGAGGAGAGAGCTCCACCTTTCTTGTGGCACAGACTTTTTCAGAGTAGTCAGACTGGAAAGGCTCCAGAAGGCTTGACACACAAAAAGAACAGTTAAAGAAACCAGGAGTGTTTGGTCTGAAAAGGAAAGTTGCCCAGGAAGAATTAGCTATCTTCTAATAAATGGGGGAACCTTCTGGAAGAGAGATTCTTGTTCTTGAATTACAAAGGAGAGAACTAGGAGCAATAGTTAATAGAAGCCAGATTTTTCATTTAATATAAAGGACTCTTAACAGAGCTGTCCAACATAAGATAAATCTATTGTGAGACATGTTCAAAGCAAGTTATCAAGAAAAAGTTGAAAAAAAAAACATGTATTGGGCAGCAAATTGTATTAGTTAACCTGTGTAAGACATTGGTAGTAGTAGACTATGGGACTAGAAATAGTTATTTATGTAAATTCATATTATGCAAATTTGACTTAAAGAATTTCAAAAAACACTTAAGTTACTGCACTCACTCTCTACTCCTGTCCTTTCCTTCTGCACTCTGGCCTTTCATCTCTCCGACAAAACAAAAAATCAGCCAGATGAAAATAGAAAAAGACATGTGGACACCTCTGCCACCAATGGAATAAGGGCTTAACTTGAGACATGTAGTATGGAGAGAGGAGACTTTTGTCCCACTCCATCTAACTCTAGTGTGGCTGTCTTTCATTCTGTGTTTTAGGTATCTTGTATCTGGCCCTGGCCCCAGTCTGTTTCCATGCATCTATACTTCTCTTCCCCCCCCCCCCCCCCCCCCCAAGTAGCTGGCTCAATCCCTGTGTTCCTACTGCTCCCACTTCTTTGTCATCAGTCCCCTCTGCAAGGGCATGTGATTTCCCTACCTAATTCCCTTTCTTCCCCATGTCTGCAGGCAAAGTCTCATTATATATAAGGATTAGGGAATGGTTCACTTACTTAAAAGTAAAACTGTCTGTATGCTGTCTTTTTCAGGGTGCTTCAGGCATCCAGAATTTTTCATACAACTTCTCCCCATCTGGCTCCTTTGCCTCCTCTTCCTGAGCATGGAGGGAAAATTCGTCATGGGTTGATTCCTGAGGAATTCTTTGCGTTTATGTATCCTAAAACTGGAGTTACAGGTAAGCAAACTTTCCTGCAGAGATGATTTAATCTGATATTTATTATAGTAATAGTTTGGGGTACATGGTTTTCACATTGATTCTACCTTTTCATCATGTGTTGTTATAATGAAAAACAAAAATCAGTGCTTTTTAAAGGATGTAATCTGTTTATTTTTGACAAGTAAAACTTGTTGCTGTAACTACTAGCTTCTGGAAACTAAATATTTCTGGATTTTATAAAGTATTACATAGTTTCTTTGTCCTTTAAAGTAGTTAAGCATATATTATATGCATAACTCCTTTGATATATATAGATAAGACTAGAACTTACTAGGAATTAAGACATACATGGAAGTTAAGAAATTCTAAAGTGTATAATTGCTGAAATGAGTGGTTTAAAACAAACAAACTCTGGCAGGTGTCTACCAAACTGAAAAAGAAACTGTGACTATTATCTAAGTATAAGCCAACTTAAGTGTAAAAGATGGACTATTGGGGGGGGATTTTTTTTTTTTTTTTTATTTTTTTTTTTAAAATCACAACTTACAATTTGCATTGCTGTGAAGATCCTTTGACAGGATCGTAGACTTTTTTCCCCCCATATTTTTAGTGCGAAGGTGCTAAATATAGCTAGGAGTGGATAGATTTCAAATACAAGTCTTAGTTTGGGGGCTGTTAAGAAATCACTTTGACAACAGTAATTATTGAATGTCATTGATTTGTAATTTTTCTAAATGAAAGGGTGGGGGTTTTATGCACTAGAGTGAATTGATTTGATTTTTTTTTTTTTATTTAACTAGCCAGTCATCTTGAAACTTCACTCCTTTTTAATGCTATATAGAAGTTTTCATAAATATTCTTTTTCTTTCAGGTCCTTACGTATTGGGCACAGGGCTTATCCTGTATTTTCTCTCCAAAGAAATCTATGTTATAAGTGCTGATACGGTTGCTGCCATATCAACATTGGGGCTCCTCATTTATGTAGTTAAAAAATATGGTCCCTCTATAGCAGCTTTTGCTGATAAACTCAGAGAGGTATGGATGGAAATTTGATTTTTCCCATTTTTGTTTTGGATACAAATTGTGGAATTCATGATAGTGCCTTCAACTGATGACCCATTTGAATTTAAAATGTATTTTGAAGGAGAAAATAATGTGATTATTTCAGAGTTCTCTACTAATATTACTTCAAAATGATTTATTATGTTTTTCAAATATTCTAATAACCAGTTTTATAGCCGTGTCTTCCCATCATTCACAAATGAACTCTAACTTTGAAAGGGGAAAATGAATCAGTGCTTGTTATCATTGACCCTTTCACCAATATTTGCACATATATCATCTAATTGCAGGACCAGCTGGCTGAGGCAGAAGGACTTAAAAAGACCTCCTTAAAAAATATCCAAGATGCAATTGACTTGGAAAAGAAACAGCAAGCCCTGGTTGCTAAACGTCATTACCTTTTTGATGTCCAGAGGGTAAGTATTTTTGAGGAATTAAAAGGCACTTTTCCCACACGAGAAAACATACTTCCTGGGCATTCAGTACGCTAAAATTCAGGAAAAACAAAATGCTCAATTAAAAGTGTCTAATATAGAAACTATGATAATTAATTTTTAGAGACTTTAATTTATTTGTGACTCAGGAATTATATTCAGGTTATTAAGTATTTCATTCACTTCTACCATGTTACCAATAACTACTAAACAAAAGTGTCAACTGCCTATGTTGAAATTATAATGACAAAAGCAGGTTCTTGGAATATGGACAAATTAGAAATTGGTTTATTAGGGAGATTTTAATCCAGCTTCAGGAGCACAGATCTTTGCTTTTTATGTTCAATTTATTCCTCGTACAAATCGGGGACCACTTGCTGTTTCATATATGTTAATACCATACCCGATTTGGCTAAGATTTTTATTTTCAAATCACTAAATTTTAATGAAAGCAACCTTACAAAAAAAGCCCTTATCTTTTGCATGGAGTAGGAAAGTATGATGCTTTGTATTGTTCTCCTGGCACAAATCTTGAAAATACATGGTTCTTTAAATGCAAAAATAAGCTTTCTCACCTTCTTTAGAACAACATTGCCATGACGCTAGAAGTCTTTTACCGTGAGAGGCTGCACAAGGTGTACACAGAGGTGAAGAATCGCCTGGACTATCACATCGCCAAGCAGAACATGATGCGACGCAAAGAGCAAGAACACATGATCTCATGGGTGGAGAACCATGTGGTGAAGAGCATTTCTGCTCAGCAGGTATCACATTACTGGCATGTCTGGTGAATCTGGGTCCTGGACTGGAGATGGAAGGGAAGCTGGCCAGTGGTCTTCAGAAGAAACTGAAGCTGCCTAGCTTTTAATCTGGAGAAAGGCATATTCAGAAGAAGTTACTGTATAGCTGATGCAGAGTTCTTCCTTTCTTAAAATCTGATTTATAAAAGATTCTTCATCGGAGTTTTAGGTACAGTAGGTCTTCATAGTCACCTACCTAGCTCCTGGTACTACAAAGGAATAATTTCTTGTTATTTATTCTGTTATTTCATCACTTTTGTTTCTGTTCAGAAATGACTGAGCAATAAATATGTGCCATATTGAGTTTTTTTTCTTATTAAAAAATATTCTTTTTTAGCTAATAATGCTAATAAAAGTTTCTAAAGTGTTTCCTCTCACTTCCCATTGATTTACCTTTCCTCACAAGAAAAGACCAATACTTCATATGATTTCTATAAACCAATTCACAATTAAGCAGAATGAGAATTGTTCATGCATCATCATCATCATGTGAAGAAAAGCAGCACTCAAAAAAATTCATAAAAACTCATGTGAAACATTTCCTGCTTTATCAAGTAAAAGGTGGAATACAGGTGTAGAATAAGTGCAGAAATGGGTCAGCTTGGTATGTTGTTTTCCTTCACATTGCTATGGTCATTATATAAATGGTTCTTGTTCTGCTTTATTCTGAATTGTTCATACAAATCTTAAGTTCCTTTGAATTCTTTTTGCTCAGTACTTCTCACCACACAGTATTCTATTATATTCGTATGCCACCATTGGTTCAGCCACTTCCTAATCAATGATTATTTTCCTAGTAATCATACAGAATTTGGGTTCCTAGGGTTTGATTTCCGTGGCTGTTTGTGTGGAAGATATGAGCTCTGTAGTATGCATCTATATCAGTGTGGACTTAATAGGCAGTGATAGAGAAGGAAGACATGAGATCTTAGTCATCTCATTCCCTAGTTGTGAAGATGTAATGGGGAATGTGTTGAGGTGTTATATCCTATGGGTCTCATACAGACACAATTTCATAAGTAGAAAGTAACTTTCTATATATACATATATAACTATAACCTATAGTTATAATCTTGTCTACTTCATGAAAAATGACGTGTTTTTTTTTTCTCTTTGTCACAGGAAAAGGAAACAATTGCCAAGTGCATCGCAGACCTGAAGTTACTAGCAAAGAAGGCACAAGCACAATCACAGTCAGTTCTGTAAAAACTATTTCATCATAATTAAAACAGAGAAAAACAGTTTACTAGCAATGTAGAAGCTGTATTCTTTGTGACCCTCAATAAAAATCTTTCTCTAAACATTGTATTGCCATTCCTCCTAGAATTGAGCCTGAATCTTTCTAGAGCTAAAGTTCTCAAATTATAGCTTAAGTTTTAATTTTAGTCTACCATCATGAAATAATAACTGATACGTTTAAGTCATGGATGGTTTCTGAAATTTAAGATTTCATTAAAATTTAATGTGCTATTCCAGAGAAAAATTTTGCATCAGAATTTCTGAAATTTGTAGAACTCATAGCTTGCCATTTGAGAGTTATGGTGATAAAGATTATTTTAACAATTTTCAGGAAAGTATGCATAAGAAATGTGTCAAATGTTTTCCCAGTGAATTCCTTTATGTCAAAAAAAATCACACTAAGATTCTAAACAGTATCAGAAATCATATGTAATTCTCAACCTCTTCAAAAAATATTGTGCAATTATGTGATTGAGTTATTAAACTTTGTGGTCACACTTAAAAGGATATTGTAAAATATACCACATAATTTAATTCATAGTTCCTTAATGTTTTCACTCATTTCATGGAACTTGATATTTCAGCAACCACTATGACTTTATTTTTACTTGAATTGAGCTCCTAACCTATCAAATGTTAAACCTAATAATTATGCTAATAAAAAGAGTTTCTAAAGTGTCCTCCCTAGTCGATAACAATCACCAGGGATGTCTTTTTGGATATAGTCTTTTTTTACTTCAATTAATATTGAAGCTATTGGACTGGAGAACCTGACCTCAGAGTTCACCGAGCTAAGAAAGTTTGTTGCTTAAACTCTGAAGGTATTCCTGATGTTTATCCCATATAATGAGCTTCATTTCTACAATTACCTGTCTTTCTTACAAGAAAATAAATCTGGGAAAACCCTCAAAGGTTCCCTAATCTGGTCCTCCTTTTACATATGTTGAGGTTGTAGGTCTATAGATGTGAGATGATTTGCCCAAAGTCACATAGTGACAGAACCTAATGTGAACCTATTCCTTCTGACTGAGCTCAGCCTTCTTTCAACCGTACCAAGCTGCTTCAAAGACAAGATGTGCATGTCCCTGTTCAGTATTTAAAGCCTTTCACAAACTGACTCCAACTTAACTTTCCAGATTGATTTCAGATTCTTTCCCACAGACTACATTCTTGCCAGGTTGGCCTAATTAATTTTCCCAGTAGAAATTCCCTCATTCCTTGACACAGGTTATCTCTTATTTAGGAAACACCTCCAGTAGAAAGTCTTCCTTAATTTTTACAGAGGTGAATGCTTTTCCTTCTCTGTTTCCTGAGGTTCCATTTTCAGTAGGAAATAAATTCTTTGAGGGCCCAGACTGGCTCATATATCTCCAGGGCAAAATTGTGCCTAGTGAAGAGTAGACATATAACTGCAAATTTAGTTGAGAGTATTTGTGAAATAATCTGCATTATTCCCCCATGTACCAATCTAGTAGCCCTGCCAAAAAATGGAAATGAAGTTACTTTTTCTTAAATTAATACTTGCTTGTTATAATTACTACTACATTTTTAGGGCTCACAAACCATTTAGTCATCCATTCTGGAATCCTGCCTGACGTTTTTTAATTGTTCTCAAGCTTCTCTCCTAGACTCTTTTCCCCTTATACACCAGGGGTTCTTAAACCACAGAGAGATTTCATGGGGCTCATCAACTTGAATGGGAAAAGAATTACATTTTTATTTTTACTAAGAAATGTAACATTCAATTAAAAACATTGTGGAGGGGCACCTAGATGGTACAGTGAATAGAGTACCAGTCATGAATTCAGGAGGACTTGAGTTCAAATTTGGCCTTAAGACACTTAATACTTCCTAGTTGTGTGACCCTGGGCAAATCATTTAACCCCAATTGCCTCAGGAAAAAGAAATTAAAAACATTGTGGAAAGGTCCCATAAGTTTCACTAGACTGCCAAAGGAGGTCATGACACCAAAATGGGTAAGAATTTCTGTTCACTCTATATTCTCTGTAGACTTAACCTATCATCTCTATGCAGGTGCTATTTATCTAGCTCCAGTTTCTCCACTAGGCATCTATCCAACATTTCAAATGGGATATCCCATAGACTTTTCAAACTCAATATGCCCCAAACTGAAGTCATCTTTCCCTCTTTTAAACTTGCCTATTTTTCTCAGACTTCTGTGTCTCCCACATTCAAAACTTTGGCATTATCTCAGACTTTGGCTCATAACCAGTTAGCTCCCAAACTTTGCCGTTTCTACCTTCACAGCGTAGCTTGCATATGTCCCCTTCTCTCCACTCAGGACTGTTCCTTGAGCTCTGGCTCTCATCACTTCTTGGCTAGTTTATTCCAGCAACTGGTTTTTTATTTCAAAGGCAGTCAGTAGATAGAGCACTGGGTCTGAAGTCAGGAGGACCTGAATTCAAATCCAGCCTCTTTGTCCCAATTTCCTCATCTGGAAAATGAAGATGGTAGTCCCTACCATCTGGAGTTGTTGTAAGGCTCAAATGAGATAGCTATAAAATGCTTTGCAAACTTTAAAACTATATAGCCTAATTGGTCTTGTTGCCATACCACTAAAGTCCATCCTGTACACTGCTACTTAAGTAATTTTCCTTAAGTGAAGATCTGATCACTGGTGGTCAACACCAGTGGCTTCCTTTTGCATTTAGTATAAAATTTATATATAGAGAATTGTCTCATATTTATAAAAATTCACGCCATTCTCCAATCAAATGGTCAAAGGATATGAACAGACAATTTTCAGAGGATGAAATTAAAACTATTTCTAGTCATATGAAAAGGTGCTCCAAATCACTATTGATCAGAGAAATGCAAATCAAGACAATCCTGAGATACCACTTCACACCTGTCAGATTGGCTAAAATGACAGGAAAAGTTAATGATGAATGTTGGAAGGGATGTGGGAGGGCTGGGACACTAATGCATTGTTGGTGGAGCTGTGAACGGATACAGCCATTCTGGAGAACAATTTGGAGCTATGCTCAAAAAGTTATCAAATTGTGCATACCCTTTGACCCAGCAGCATTTCTATTGGGCTTATATCCCAAAGAAATCATAAAAGAAGGAAAGGGCCCCACATGTGCAAGAATGTTTGTGGCAGCCCTTTTTGTAGTGGCTAGAAACTGGAAATTGAATAGATGCCCTTCAATTGGAGAATGGCTGAATAAATTATGGTATATGAATATTATGGAATATTATTGTTCTGTAAGAAATGACCAGCAAGACGATTTCAGAGAGGCCTGGAGAGACTTACATGAACTGATGCTGAGTGAAATGAGCAGAACCAGGAGATCATTATACACGGCAACAACAGTACTATATGATGATCAATTCTGATGGACATGGCTCTCTTCAACAATGAAACGTTTCAAACCAGTTCCAATTGTTCACTTTAGAAAGCCATAGCACCCAGAGAGAGGGATGTGAAATGTGGACCACAACATAACATTCTCATACTCCTTGATTGATGTTTGCTTACATTGCGTTTCCTTTATCTGATATATCGTTTGTGTAGATAAGATTTTTCTTGCACACCAATGATAAGTTTGGAAATATGTATATATATATTCGATTTGCCAATATTTTAACATAATTAACATGTGAATATCCTGCCATCTAGGGGAGGAGTGGGGAGTTGGGGGGAAAAATTTGTAACAGAAAGCTATGTAAGGGTTATTGTTGAAGAATTACCCACACATATGTTATGCAAATAAAATAAAAAAATAATTAAAAAAAAATTATATATAGAAAAAGATCTGGCCCCAAACTTATCTTCCTAATCTCATTAGTTATGACTTCCCCTCTCACTACAACACAGCCAAATTTGCCTTCTCTTTCAGTTCTTCACAAAGGACCTTCCATCTCTAGGCTCCATTTTTCTACCCAAGTTGACTTCTCCATCCTTGGAATGTACTCCTTCCTTGGAGTCCCCTATTTCTTTCAAGTTGCAGCATAAGCAATAACTATATGAAACCTTTCCTGATACCATCACCAACTGCTAGGGCCCTCTCGCAAACTATATCTTCTTATATTTAACTTTTTATTTAATTTAAAGCTTAATATATTTATAAATATACTTTTCTTCCTCTACACACCATTAGTTTGAAAACTGCCTGAGAAGAGGAATTGTTTCATTCTTAGTACTTTTATATCCAGTGTCCTTGATATCCCCAGGGCCTGGAACAAAATAGTTTCTTAATACTTGTTGATTGATTCTCCATATGGTCAGAACGCAGTTTCTATAATAAAATATGCTACAGTACCCAGCTTCTTAAACTGATTTGCCCCTCTCATAATTGAAGGTAGGGGTTGCAAAATTATTATCCGCAAATGTTTGCATACCTATTTACTTGAATACTTAAGTATACTTATATACTAAGGGTCATGTAAATTTTTCTCTAGCGAAAAGAAGTCCCTAGTAGAAAAAGTTTTAAGAAGTGTTATTGTTGGAGTCAGAAATGTTTTGGTTCAGATTATACTTCTGACACTGTCTTTATGGACAAAGCACTTCTTTTCCTAATTTATCTCATCCGGAAAAGAGTAAAAATCATTGTATATTACTTATTTCAAGATGAGGAAGGTATCGCTTTTAACTTAAAAAATAATTATTTTTAGCATTCTTTTTAAGTTTTGAGTTCTTTATTCTCTTCCTCAAACTCTTCCCCCACCCAATGAGAAGGTAAGCAATATGATATCAGTTATCTATGGGAAATTATGCAAAACATTAGCCATATTGCAAATAAATAAATAAAGTGAGAATCATATTTCAATTTGTATTTGGGAGTATATTTCTCTGGAGGTAGACAGCATTTTTTCATCATAAGTTCTTTGGAACTGACTTGGATCATTAAATTGTTCGAAGTAACCAAGTTACACAGTTAATCATGGAATAGTATTGCTGCTGTAAGTGATGATTTCATGGTTCTCACTTCACTTTGCATCAGTTAATATAGGTCTTCCCATGTTTTTTTCTGAAACTACTACCCTGGTCATTTCTTATAGCACAATAGAATTCCAGTACAATCATCCTACCATTTGTCCAGCCATTCCCCAGCTCAAGAACATCTTAATTTCCAATTATTTGCCACCACAAAAAACTGCTATCAATATTTTTGTACAGATGGCTCTTTTTCCTTTCTCTTTGACTTCTTTGGGGTATAGATCTACTACTGAAATTGCTCAATCAAAAAATGCAGTATTATAGCCCTCTTAGATGTAGTTCCAAATTGTTCTACAACATACTTGGACCAGTTCACAACTGTACTAACAATACATTAGTGTGTATTTCCCCCCCATTCTCTCCAACATTTGTCATTTCTGATAAGTATGAGGTGGTATCTCAGAGTTATTTTAATTTTCATTTCTCTAGTCAATAATGATTTTGAGCATTTTTTAATATGACTATAGATAGCTATGATTTCTTCTGAAAGCTATCTTTTCATATCCTTTGACCATTTATCAACTGAGGAATGGTTCTTTTATAAATTTGACTTAGCTCCTTATGTATTTGGAAATATGTAAGGAAAACTTGCCGTAAGAATTTTTAGTATTACTTTATTGTACATGATATCTTTTGCTGTTGCTTTGTCCGAGGTCATGATTACTATCCCTGTCTTATTTTACTTCAGATTTAGATTCTGTTCCAACTCTTTGTTTTAACTGTGCCTTTTTCAAGTATGTATCTTGTAAATAACATATTGTTGGATTCTAATTTCTAAATCATTCTTCTATCTGGTTCCATTTTGTGGGTGGATTCATCCCATTCATATTCACATTTATTATTACTGTATATTTTCCTCCATCCCTTTTTCTTCTGCTTATTCTTTCTTTTTATCCTGTCCCTCCTCAAAAGTCTGTTTTATTTCTAACCATTATTTCCCTTATTCTGCCCTCTTTTTTCAATGCCTACCTCCCTCTATATGTCCTTTATCTCATTCCCTTTCTATTTCCCCTAATTGATAAGATCGGTTTTTTTTTTGTTTGTTTGTTTTTTGTTTGGTTTTTTTTGCTTTTTGCTGAGGCAATTGAGGTTAAGTGACTTGCCCAGGGTCACACAGCTAGGGCATGTTAAGTGTCTGAGACCAGATTTGAACTCAGGTCCTCCTGATTTCAGGGCTGGTGCTCTATCCCTTGCACCATCTAGCTACCCCAAGATAGGTTTCTACAAGCAACTGAGAACATATTGCTTTTTTGAATCAATTCCAGCAACAGTGAGGTACAAGCATTGCCTGCCATCCCACTTTTCCATTTTCCCCTCCACTGTAAAAACTCTTCCTTACATAACTTTTATGTGAGAAAATTTTCCATATTCTGCTTCTTCCTTTTCCTTTCTCCCAGTACATCCTTGTCACCCCTTCATTTTTTTGAAATCACCCCAACATAACTCAGTTATGTCATCTGTCTATGTAGACTTCTAACTGCCCTAAAAATGAGTTATGTGTTATGTTCCCATATAGAAATGTGAAAAGCTTAATTTTATTATTTATCTTATGATTTCTTTTTCATATTTACATTTTTATGCTTCTCTTGACTCTTGTATTTGCCAGATTTTCTATTCAGCTCTGGTCTTTTCATAAGGAATGCTTAAAAATCTTCTGTTTCATTAAATACTGATTTTTTCCCCCTAAAGATTGTATACTGGGGCAGGGGGTGGGGCGAGGGGGTGGAAGGAGGTAGTGAAGCCAAGATGGCAGAGAGTAGACAGGTCTTTCTTTGAGCTCTTCCTGTGTCCCTCAGATCAACACCAGATCAATCCCCTGAACATGCTTTGGAGGGACAGAACCCACAAATATTTGGAATGTAACAAATTTCCAGAAGATATTTTGGAAGAACTTCAGAAAAGTCTGTCTCAATTGAGCAGTGTGTGTATGGGGAGGGGAGGAGGGTTGCAGGCCAGCACAGGGCAGTGAAATACAGGGAAACCCAGGGCAGAGAAGCTTCCATCCTGGAGGAATCTAATGGGAGGCCCATAGCCAAAATACATCAGCGTTTGCTACTCTGTCCTGATTCAGAAGCCTTTGGATCAGATTAACTGTGAGACCTCCAACATCTACAAAAGGCAAATAGTGAGCCCCTGAACCCCAATATAGTGCATGGGACTGGGCTATGCCCACCCAAGTCGGAAAGGGAGCCAGCAGCACCAGGACTGGGAAGTCACTGTCACCTGTAGAGGAAGCTTGGAACACTCTTCCCTTAGCCCTAAGAGCAGATCTCAACATTTTTAAATGAGCAAAAAAAAAAAAAAAAAAAAAAGGCAAAAAGAGCTCTGATCACAAATAGCTTTTATGAAGACAGAGAAGATCAAACCTCATTATAGGCATTACATCTGTAGAGAAGCCTCAAAGAGTGATATAAATTGATCTCCATCTCATAAGGCTCTCTTCAAAAAATTAAAAAAGGATCTTTTAAAAGAGAAAAGAAAAATGAGGGTAGGAAATGAGAGCTCTGGAAAAGGAAACACAAAAGTTGTCTGAAGAAAATCACTCCTTAAAGAATAGTTTTGATGAAAGGGAAAAGGAAAACAACTCCTTGAAAAACAATTTCTAAAATTAAAAAAAAAGAAAAGTCCAATGAGCAAATTGTCCTGATGTTCAAGAACCATAGGGTAAAATAGCCATTGAAAGAATCCACCAATCACCTTCTGAAAGAGATCCCAAAATGAAAACTCCAAGGAATATTGTAGCTAAGTTTCCAGAATTATAAGATCATGGAGAAAATATTGCAAGCAGCCAGGAAGAAACAATTCAAATATCTAGGAGCCACAATCAGGATTACCCAGGACCTAGCAGTTTCCACTTTAGAGAATTGAAGGGCCTGGAATATGATATTCCATAAAATGGAAAAAAATGGAAGCAGATAGCACACTGGATTAAAAGCCAGATTCCTATAATAGGATGTTTACAAGAAACACATTTAAAGCAGAGTGATACATACAGATTAAAGGTAAAAGGCTGGAGCAGAATCTTATGCTTCAGCTAAAATAAAAAAAAAAAGCAGGGGTAGTGATCCTGATCAAGCAAAAGCAAACATAGACCTAATTAAAAGAAATAAGGAAGGAAGCTACATATTGCTAAAGGGTACCATAGATAATGAAGCAATATCAATACTAAATATATATGCACCAAGTAGTAAAACATCCAAGTTCCTAGAGGAGAAGTTAAGAGAGATGCAAGAAGAAATAGACAGCAAAACTATACTTGTGGGGGATCTCAACCTTGTTCTATTAGAACTAGATAAATAGAACCACAAAATAAGAAGGAAGTTAAGGAGATAAATAGAATTTTAGAAAAGTTAGGTATAATAGAACTTTGGAGAAAATTGTACATGGAACCTGCACAGAAATTGACCATGTATTAGACCATAAAAACCTTGAAATCTTGTGATGAAGAGAGCCATCTACATCCAGAGGACTGTGGGAACTGAGTGTGGTTCACAACATAGCATTTTCACTCTTTTTGTTGTTGTTTGCTTGCTTTTTGTTTTCTTTCTCTTTTTTTCCCCTTTTTAATCTGACTTTTCTTGTGCAGCAAGATAATTGTATAAATATGTGTGCATATATTGGATTTAAAATATGTTTCTACCATGTTTGGCATATATTAGATAATTTGCCATCTGGGGAAGGAAGGAAATTGTAATATAAGCTTTTGCAAGGATTAATATTGAGGAAATTTAAAAATAAAAGAAAAAAATGCAGAAAGGCAGAAATAGTAAACACATCTTTTTCATATCATGATGCAATAAAAATTACATATAATAATAAAGCACCAGGGAAAATGTGAAATATTAATTGGAAACTAAATAATCTAATTCTAAAGAATGGGTGAAACAAATTATAGACACAATTGGTAATTTCATCTAAGAATGACAATGAGACAATATACCAAAATTTGTGGGATGCAACCAAAGCAATTCTTAGGGGAAGTTTTATATCTCTAGATGCTTACTTGCACAAAATAGAGAAAGTGAAGATCGAAGAATTGGGCATGCAACTAAAAAAGCTAGAAAAAATATATTTTAAATCCTCAATTGAATACCAAATTTGAAATTATGAAAATAAAAGTGGAGATTAATAAAGCTGAAAAGAAGAAAAGTATTGAACTAATAAAACTAAAAGTGGGTTTTATGAAAAAAGTCAACAAATTTAATTTGATTAGAAAAAAGAAGAAAATCAAATTGTTACTATCAAAAATGAAAAGGATAAACTTTCCACCAATGTTGAGGAAATTAGAGCAATAATTGGAGCTATTTTGCCCAACTGAATGCCAATAAGAGAAATGATGAATACTTAGAAAAATATAGATTGCCCAGATTAACAGGAGGAAATAAATTACTTAGTCTCATTTTAGAAAAAAAAAATGAACAAGCTATTAATTAACTCCCTAAGAAAAAATTTCCATGACCAGATGGATTTACATGTGAATTTTACCAAACATTTAAAGAACAATTAATTTCAATACTATTCAAACTATTTGGAAAAATAGGTGAAGAAGCAGTCCTAACCAAATTTCTTTTATGACATTGGCAAAGTGCTCATATCTAAAACTCATAGGGTCAAAACAGAGAAAGAAAATTATAGACCAATTTTCCTAATGATTATGCAAAAATCTTAATTAAAATATTAGCAAAGAGATTCCAGCAAGTTATCTCCAGGATAATATGCCATGACCAATTAGGATTTATACCAGGAATACAGGGCTGGTTCAATATTAGGAAAACTATTAGCATAATCAATTATATCAATAACCAAACTAACAAAAATCATGATACCTCAGCATTTGACAAAATCCATTCCTTCTTAAAAAAACATTTAGAGCATAGGAATAAATGGAGTTTTCCTTAAAATGATCAGTAGCGTCTATTTAAAACCATCAGGAAGCATCATATATAATGGGGATAAACTAGAACCATTCCAAATTAGATCAAGGGTGAAACAAGGTTGCCATTGCTATCACCATTACTATTCAATATTGTATTACAAATGTTAGCTTTAGCAGTAAGGGAGGGAAAAGAAATTAAAGGAATTAGAGTATGTAATGAAAGCAAATTACCCCTTTGCAGATGATATGGTGGTATATTTAGAGACTCAAATAAAAAACTACTAAAACCAATTCACAACTTTAGCAAAGTTACAGGATATAAAATAAAATCACATAAATCATCAGCATTTCTATATGCTACAAACAAAATCCAGCAGCAAGAGATACAAAGTGAAATTCCATTTAAAATTACTGTAGATAAGATAAAATATTTGTGAGTCTACCTGCCAAGAGAAAGTCAGGAACTATATGAACACAATTACAAAACACTTTCCACACAAATAAAGCCAGATCTAATCAACTGAAAGAATATCAAGTGTTCATGGGTAGGCCTAGCTAATATAATAAAAATGACAATTCTACCTAAATTAATCTACTTATTTATTCAGTGCCATACCAATCAAACTCCCAAGAACTTATTTTATAGAGCTAGAAAAAATAATAAACTTCATCTGGAAAAACAAAAGGTCAAGAATTTCAAGGGAATTAATGAAAAAATGCAAATGAAGTTGTTCCAGCTGTACCATACCTAAAACTATATTGTAAAGCAGCAGCCATCAAAACCATTTGGCACTGGCTAAGAAACAGAGTAATCAATCTGAAATAGGTTAGGTTCACAAGACAGAATAGTCAATAACTATAATAATCTAATATATGATAAACCCAAAGGCCTCAACTTCTGGGATAAGAACTCACTATTTGACAAAAATTGCTGGGGAAATTGGAAATTAATATTGTGGAAACTAGGCATTGACCCACAGCTAACACCCTATACCAAAATAAGGTCAAAATGAGTTCATGATTTAGACATAAAAAGTGATTCTATAAGCAAATTACAAGAACAAAGGATAGTTTACCTCTCAGATCTGTGGAGAAGGAAGAAATTTGTGGCCAAAGAAGAACTAGAGTATATTAGGGAATGCAAATGGATAATACATCATTTTGATTATATTAAGTTTAAAAATATGTACAAACAAAACCAATGCAGACAAGATTAGAAGGGAAGTAGTAAACTGAGGGGAAAATTTACATCCAAGGGTTCTGATAAAGGCCTCATTTCTAAAATATAGAGAGAATTGACTCAAATTTAAAGAATTCAAGCCTTTCTCCAATTGACAAATGGTCAAAGGATATAAATAGGCAATTTTCAGATGAAATTACAACCATTTCTAGTTATATGGGAAAAAAAATGTTCTAAATCACTACTTGTCAGAGAAATGTAAATTAAGACAGCTCCAAGGTACCACTACACATCTCTCAGATTGGCTAAGATGACAGGAAAAGATGATAAATATTGGAGGGGATGTGAGAAAACTGGAACACTAATACATTGTTGGTGGAGTTGTGAACTGATCCAACCATTCTGGAGAGCAATTTGGAACAATTTCCAACTTGTCTTACCCTTTGAGCAGCAATACCACTAATAGGTCTGTATACCAAAAAGATTAAAAAGAGAAAAGAAACTATCTATATAAAAATATTTACAGCAGCCTTTTTCTTGGTGGCAAAATACTGAAGTTGAGGGAAAGCTCATCATTTGGGAAATGGAAGCTGTGGTACATGAATGGAATAGAATACTATTGTGCAATAAGAAATGATGAACAGGTAGATTTCAGAAAAATCCAGATTCTGGAAAGTCTTATATGAACTGATGCAAAGCAAAATGAGCAGAACCAGGAAAACAATATACACAGTGTCAGCAACATTGTATGATAGCTATGATTGACTCAACTCTTATCAGCCAACAGTGACCCAGGATAAATACAAAGGACTCACAAAGGAAAGTGCTATCTATAGCCAGATAAAAAACTGATGGTCTTTAAATGTAGACTAAAGTATATTTTTTCACTTTATTCTTTCTCATGTTCTCTCCCTCTTTTGATCTGTTTCTTCTTTCACAACTATGACTAATAAGGAAATATTTTTACATGATAGCACAAGTATAAACAATCTCAAACTACGTACCCTCTTCAGAAGAGGATAGGAGAGGAAGATAAGGGCTATCAAACTGTGTATACCCTTTGATCCAATAGTGTTTCTACTGGGCTTATATCCCAAAGATCAAAATAAAGGGAAAAGGACCCACATGTGCAAAAATGTAGTGACAAGGAACTTTAAAACATCTTTAAAATAAGCTCGAGAAGGAAATGGCAAACCACTTCAATATCTTTACCAAGAAAACTGCACTAGGGCCATGAAGAATCAGATACTATTGAAAACTGAACAACAAAATAAAACCTGTTGGGAAAAACTTGAAATTTAGATATTTAAAATTCATAAAAACTGCAGATTCAGGGCAGGACCAAAAGAAGAAACCCCCTGTATTTGGTCCTCTTCACAGCAAACCCTTTCATCTCCCTTTCATGGACTTCCCTCTCTTCATTTAAATCCTATCTTCTCTTTTTATTTTATTTTTTTATTAATACTTTTTATTTGCAAAACATATGTATGGGTAATTCCTAAACATTAACCCTTACAAAGCTTTCTGTTACAAATTTTTCCCCCCTACTCCCCACCCCTCCCCTAGATAGCAGGATATCCGCTACATGATAATTATGTTAGAATACTTAAATCGAATATATGTCCTATCTTCTCTTCAAGCTAGATAACTACCTAGTTCAAATAAGCTTTTCCTTACAGTGAGAGGATTTTCTTCTCCGCTCAACTTTTATAGCACATTGAGTATACACTACTAAAAGGTAGTGATTAACTATACTTATATACTAATGTTTATACAATGTTGTATTTTTCTGGACTTTGTCTTCTCAACTCTTACTCCTAGCATATAAATTCCTCTGGTATTTATAAGCATAGTCTCATTTAGCCTAATCCCCTTATTTTTTGGATTTAAAATTGGAAATTAGACATTTGTAATTTATCTAATAGGTTCTTTTTTTTTTTTTTTTTTAAATAAGGTTCATTTAGCTCTCATTGGGAAGGGATATTCATAGTGGAGAAAGGATTATTCATTCATGATCAAGCATTAAACACAATTTCCCAAAGTGATTTATGCTTTTGGTCTGTGGTCATAAACCAGAGAGAGGCTTAATCTGCTTTGATACAATCCTAATCCCATAGTCTCTCTTCCAGATCCAACACCATCCTTCTCCTATTTGTTAAGCCTTTGCCTGTTTTGTCAACTTACTTATTGATAATGTTCTTTAGTTATCTAATTCCTTCTTTCTCCCTTTCTCCCTTTAGTGATTAGTTCAAAATTCCTTTTCCTCCCATCTTTGATTTTATTAGTTTTTTTTCCCACTTTCTGAACCTTTTTTCCAAGAAGGATTTTTTTTAACTCAGTTGTCTTCATTAATTCTCTTTCTATTTTGAAGTTTCATTTTTGATTTACAATCTATTTAGTCCTTTAATCTTTATGTTCTTCAAGTAACTAAAGTTTTTAAAGTACCAAAGGTGAATTACCCTTTAAAATTTATTTTTGTCATTATAGATCTTATTCCATTGTCCCTTTTTTCTGTTGTTTCACTCATAGAATTGAGAAGTCATGAGGACAGAAGCATTGTTGTATAGCAGAAATTACTCCATATTATAACTCTCTCAAAGAAAGTGGTCTCCTTACATATTGAGTAGACTTTAAGTAGACCTATTATAAGATCCCTATCTTCCATAAACATAGGAAAGTTCTTTCAGGGAAATCAAGCTTTCAATAGCATTTTACAGATGAGGAAACTGAGGAAACATTGTATAGCTATTATTGAAGGCTGGATTTGAACTCAGCTTGAGTTCAGGTCCAGTCACTTAACTAGAAAAGGAACTAAACTTCTTATTTAGCTCCAGAGGGCAGAGCAAGGAGCAATGATTGGTTGGAAAATGCAAAGAGGCAAACAGACTTGATGTAAGTAAAAAAAAAAATTTTCTCATAGTAACACTTATCCTTCACTTTCTGACTCCTTCCCCTTTAATGATTTTCATTACCATCTCTGTGCTGGTCTTGTCCCAATTTCTCTGCTGACCTCCAATCTCATATCTCCATTTGCCCTTCAGATACCTTGAATTGGATGTCCACTAGTCATCTTAAACTCAACATGTCAAAACAGAATTCATCTTTCCCTCTGAACCTTTCTTCTACCTCTCTTACCTTTTCTCTTACCCAATCTCTCTTAACTCACCTCATTTGCCAAGGCTGGTGGATTTCCCCTTTACAACATCTTTCTTTTTCCTCTGGCACTGCCATCACTCTGGGCCAGCCCTTATCACCTCAAACTTGATCATTGCAATAGCCTGAGGTCTGCCTGCCTGAGGTCTCTCCCCATTGTAATCCATACTTCATTCAGTCACTAAAGTGATTGTTCTAAGGTTGTTCTTCATAACCCACCCCCTCCTACTCTTCCCCTTTCTGTCACCTTACTCGCTGATGTGTTCTTTGATCCAGGGACAACTGGCCTCCTGGCTGTTCCATGAACAAGACCCTTCCATCTCTCAGCTCTCTGGCCATCCCCTATGTCCAGCTGGAAAGCTCTTCCATCTCTGCTCCATCTTCTGACCTCCCTGACTTCTTTGAGGCTCAACCCCTCTTAATTCCGGTATCTTCCCTTTAATATTTCCTTGTCTGTACATAACTTGCTGTATATAAATTTGTTTGCATGTTGTTTCCCCCATTAAATTGTAAGCTTAAGGGCAGAAACTATCTTTTGCCTCTTTCTATATCCCCGGTGCTCAGCATAGTACCTTAATGTTTGGCTCATTGATCAATGGTAGGCCTGGGCTGCTCTCTTGTTGATGTCTGCCCTAAGTAGCTTCTGGGATGTTAGACCTGGTTCCAGTAAGATTTCAGCACTCTTTCCTTCAGGTCTGATGAAGCTCCTCACATTGGACCCCTTCCCGGTTCCATTCTGGTTCTTGTTTCTTTATTTGGCTGAACCAAATCAGTTTCTGCTGCTTTTTAAAAACGTTCTTTCTGGCCATCCCCTATGTCCAGCTGGAAAGTCCTTCCATCTCTGCTCCAACTCCTGACCTCCCTGGCTTCCTTTGAGTTCCAACTCCTTTTAAGTCCAGTGTCTTCCCTCTAATACTTGTCTTGCATACAAGTGCAGCCACCCTGTGATCTCCCCACCAACATCTCTCTTTTTATCAAACTGGCCTTGGACAAGGTGGGCCTGAAGGGGGAGAGGGTCATCATGAGAGTAGATTTTGATGTTCCCATGAAGAACAAACCAACAACTCAAGACTGTTCTTCCTAGCCTCAATTCCTTTTTAAATAATGGAATCAAGTCTATTGTTCTCATAAGCCCCTTACACCAACCATGCCTGACAAACACTCCTTTGAGTCCATGGCTGCTGAGTTCAAATCCTGGCTGGGCAAAGATGTTCTATTCCTAAAGGACTGTGTGGTTCTATCTATAATGGTTCTATCATTTTGCTGGAGAATTTTTGCTCCCATTGGCGAGGGGTGGATTTCAGCTTTCTCAGGAAGCTCAACAACATGATGATTAGAACTTCTCTTTTTGACGAAGAGGAGCCCAAGATTGTCAGTGACCTGATGGCCAAGGCTGAGAAGAATGGTTCACGATCACTTTGCCTGTTAACTTTGAAACAGCAGACAAGCTTAATGAGCCAAGAATGGCCAAGTCACATTGGTCTCCAGCATCCCTGCTGGATGGATGGAAGTTGTGGCCCAAGCTAAACAGATTGTGTTGGAGTATTTGAGTAGAAAGCTGTTGCTAGGGAAACCAAAGAACTAATGACCAATGCCACCAAGAGGAGCTATATCACTATCATAGAGAGTGGGGATACTGCCATGTGCTGGGCCAAATGGAACACTGCCATGTGCTGGAGCCAGTCTGGAGTTGCTAGAAAGCAGAGGCCATGCTGGGCAATGACTGAGGGATGTCACTGTCTTGCCTGTTGGTTCCTGTATATACAGCCCTTCCACATGACGCTGCAGTACTTCCTGTCCCTTTCCTGGGCCTTCGGCAAGTTTCTCCCTCAAGATTCAAGCAGTGACCAAAAGGTGGGGCAATGAGAGCACCAGAAGCAGCTGAGCTCAACTTTGGGTTTCCTGGGTGTGCCTGTTGTCAGATCTCAGTGGAACTTATTTAGTGTGGCTAAACCAGTGCTGGGATCTGTAGAGTGTGTGTGTTTGTACCTATTTTATATATATATATATGTACATATATATACATATATGTATGTATATATATATATAAATAAATTGTTTGTATTTTGTCTTTAGAAAAGAAAAAAAACTAAAGCTTCTGTTAGTCACACTGTTGAAATAGTTTGTTCTGTTCAACTTTGTCAGGAATTGTCTTTGTCGTTACTCACACACAGCATGGGAACAAGAAGAAATTGGGGGGGGAGGTGGGAGGAGAGGTTGATTGTCAAATAAAGATTTGATAAAAGTGCCAGCTTTAAAAAAGCAACAACAGCTCCCCAGACTGTCAATCAGTTTGAGGACTCTATCTAAACATGGTTGGGAAGGGGTACTAAGTAAGGTTGGCACATAGTAATAGAAGTGTGAGAAAGAAGACATATTGGAAATTGAAGGCTTAAATATCAATTAAAAAAAATTTTAAATCAAGCCTCTGTTGTTTACATATATATGTAATTTACATATATATAGCTGGCTTGCTTATCTTTGGAAAGCCTTTCTTTGTACAGGAGATGCTCATATTTTTCACATTGTCACCTCTTCCATCAATCAACAAGCATTAATCTATTACTATGTGCCAGGGACTGTGTATAAAAGAGCCCTCATGAATTCTGAAGCTTACATTCTACCTCTCAGAATCCTTAAATCTCTTCAAGACTTCTCTGATCTTCCTCAGTCTATAATAATTTCCCACCTTGTGCCAGGTACTATGATAAGGAAGGTTTGGGAAAAGAGATGGAGAGAGAGAGAGACAGAGACAGACTCAAAAACAGAGAGACAGAGACACACAGAGAGAGAAACAGACAGACAGACAGAGAGAAAGAGATAAAGACAAAGACAGGAAGAGATAGACAGATAGACAGACAGACAGAGAGACAGAGACAGAAATGAAAAGAGTCCCTACACTCAAGATCCTTACATTTTTCTGCCTCTTGCATCTTACATATTTATTATTCTGTGACCATGTTGTTTTCCTTCCCTCAGAGGAATTGAAGCCAAAGAATTGGATTTGCTTTTGTCCTTGAATTACCAGTGCCTATGCACAAGCATTTAATAAATGCTTGTTGAGTTAAGTTGAATTGGCTTGTACAAACTCTCAGAGCAGGGATCATGTCTTATTTCTGTATGTCTTGGTTGGATGCTGAAAACTAAGTAGGATCATCAATTTGGGGAGTTAGAGATGGAGGGGACATTAGATAAATTGTCTATAATGAGCAGGCTAATTTCAGAAAAGCCTAGAAAGACTAATATGAACTGATGTTAAGTGAAGTGAGCAGAACCCAGAGAACCTTGTACACAGCAACAACAAGATTATGTGATGATCAACTGTGAGGAACTTGGCTCTTTCCAATAATGCGGTGATTCAAGGCAATTCCATAGATGTGTGACGGAAAGTACCATCCACGTGCAGAGAGAGATCTATGGAGATTGAATGTGGATCAAAGCATAGTATTTTCACCTTTTTTGTTATTGTTTACTTGGGTATTTTCTTTTTCCTCATGTTTTTTTCCCTTCTGATCTAATTTTTCTTGTGCAGCTTGATAAATATGGAAACATGTTTTGAAGAACTGCATATAAACTATATCAAGACTGCTTGCTGCCTTCAGAGGGGGGAAGAAAGGAAAGAGGAAGAAAAAATTGGAACACAACATTTTGCAAAGTTGAATGATAAAAACTATCTTTGCATGCATTTGAAAAAATAAAATATTATTTAAAAAAAGAAATTGTCTAGTCTAAAGCCCATATTTTGCAGATGAAGAAACTGAGGCACTAAGAAGAAAAGCAATTCCCCCCCAAGTCACAAAAAGAATAAATGGCAGAACTAGAATCAAAATCAGGGCTACCTGACCTCAAACTCAGTGGCCTTTCTACTGCTTAAGTAGTGCACCTACTTAGGGTGGTCTACTATGTTGCTTAGGCATTCAACAAACATTTGGCTGACTAAAAAACTATTTTTTTCTATTCTTCTTTTCTGTTCCTGTTTCAAGTTAGACTGACAAGTGACTATTGGGACATTTAAGGACCAAAATGGTTCAGCCTGAAGCTCTGCTTATGAAACAAAGCCACTTGAGAGGACCCTCCCATGCCTGACTTGTAAGAAGAAATTTAATGCTGAACACATGTGGGAACTTTGCGCTCAGTGACTGGGTAGTTTGATTGGTGGTTTTACAACAATGTTTCCTCATTGTTGCAAAATGAGCCGAGTCCCTAAAAAAGGAAGCAAGTACAACAAGCAGTCTAACTTTTCTTCCATCATCTTACCAGAGTTTCGCTTTTAAGGTAAATTCATTTTTTATAGTTCTTTCTTTGTTAGTCTAAAACAAATTGTTCTAACAAAATCATCAGCTAAATAACCTTTCTGTTTATTTGTGTTAAATATCTGCCTTTTTGTATATATACACATATGTGTATATATATATGTATATATATGTATGTGTATGTATGTACATATGCCTATATTTGTATATGTATATACATATATTTTTTGGTTTATTTTAAGGAAGAGGTTATTTTTAAAAGGTTGGAGAAATACCAGCATCCTGAAGGGTGATATTTGTATGACTAAAGTGCTCCAGGTTTTAGTCAAACAAAAATTGTTTTAAGGTATATTTCCATGCTTTCATATTGCCAAATATTGGGGCTTTGAAATTAACTTTCAATTGTTTTCTCTTTTTGTGTATATAAGAAAGAAGCAAGCTCTCAAGAATTGTGTGGCTTTTTCCTTTTATAAATTTAGAGAATGATTTCAGTGGCTTTAATATTATTTTACAGGGACAGAGGTAAACCAATCAATGAATCAACAAACTTGTATTAATCACCAGTTTTGTGTCAGACACTCTGCTAAGTGCTACAAACATAAAGTAACAGAAAAACCAGTCTTCTGGTTTTACAGAGCTTTTCTTCTAAAAGGAGAGATACCATATACATAAATTTATACAAACAAGATACACAGTAGATAGAAACCACAGATGGGAAGACAGCTGCTGAACATAGGAAAAGCTTCCCATGGAAGGTGGCACTTGAACTGAATGTTGAAGGAAGCCAGGGAGTCTAAGTTGGAAGGGAGGAGAAAGGGGAATAGCCAGAGCAAAGACACAATATGGTTTGTCAGAAACAGTGAGTGGCCCAGTATGGCTAGACTATAGAGTGCATAGAAGGAAATACTGGTTAAACACTTGGAAAAGTAGGAAGGGGTCAGGTTGTAAAGAGAACAGAGAAATACACACACACATATGTGTATATTTATGTGTGTGTGTATATATATACATCTATATGAACATATCTCTCTCTATGTGTATGGGTGTGTATTCCCCAAGAAGGCAAGAAATTTGATATAGGTTATACATGTGCAATCATGGAAACATATTTTTACATCAGTCATGTTGTGAAATAAGAAACAGACCAAAAGGGAAAAGCCACAAAAAACCCCCCAAAACAAAAAAAAAAACCAGTATATTTTGATTTGCATTCAGACTCCACAATTCTTTCTCAGAATGTGGATAGATAGCATTTTCTATCATGAATCTTTTGGAATTATTTTGGATAATTGTATTGCTGAGAAAAGCTAAGTCAAATCATAGCTGATCATCACAAAGTATTACTGTTAACTGTGTACAATGTTCTCCTGGTTCTGCTCACTTCACTCAGCATTAGTTCAAGCAAGTCTTTCAAGGTTTTTCTGAAATCCATGGGCTTGGTATTTCCCAAAAAGCACATTCATATTCCAATACATTCATATACCATAACTTGGCCATTTCCCAATTGATGGCCATTCCCTCAATTTCTAATTCTTTGCCACCACAAAAAGAGCTGCATATGTGATTCCTTTCCCCCTTTTTTATGATTTTTTTGGATACAGACCTAGTAGTAGTTTTGCTAGATCAAAGGGTATCACAATTTGATAGCCCTTTGGTCATACTTTCAAATTGCTCTCCAGAATGTTTGGATCAGTTCACAACTCCATCAAAAAATGCATTGGCATCCAAATTTTCCCAGTTTTCTCTGTCATTTTCTATGTCTGTCATATTAGCCAATCTGATAAGTATGAGATATACTTTAGAGTTGTTTTAATTGCATTTCTTTAATCAACAGTGATTTAGAGCATTTTTTATAAGATCATAGCTTTAATTTCTTCATCCCAAAACTTCTTATTCATATTCTTTGACCAGTTATCAACTGGGGAATAACTTGTATTCTTATAAATTTGACTCTGTGTATGTATATACATACACATTTAAGAAATGAGGCCTTTCCTCATTTCTAAAATATATAATCGTCTCATATTTATAAGAATTTAAGCCATTCTCCAATCGATAAATGGTCAAAGGATATGAACAGACAATTTTCAGATGATGAAATTAAAACCATTTCTAGTCATATGAAAAGGTGCTCCAAATCACTATTGATAAGAGAAATGCAAATTAAGACATCTCTGAGGTACCACTACACACCTGTCAGATTGGTTAAAATGACAGGAAAAGATAACGATGAATGTTGGAGGGGATGTGGGAAAACTGGGACACTAATACATTGTTGGTGGAACTGTGAACGGATCCAACCATTCTGGAGAGCAATTTGGAGCTATGCTCAAAAAGTTATCAAACTGTGCATACCCTTTGACCCAGCAGTGTTTCTATTGGGCTTATATTCCAAAGAGATCTTAAAGGAGGGAAAGGGCCCCACATGTGCAAGAATGTTTGTGGCAGCCCTTTTTGTAGTGGCAAGAAACTGGAAACTGAATGGATGCCCATCAATTGGAGAGTGGCTGAATAAATTATGGTATATGAATGTTATGGAATATTATTGCTCTGTAAGAAACGACCAGCAGGACGATTTCAGAGAGGCCTGGAGAGACTTGCATGAACTGATGCTGAGTGAAGTGAGCAGAACCAGGAGATCATTATTCACGGCAATAACACTACTATATGATGATCAATTCTGATGGACATGGCTCTCTTCAACAATGAAATGTTTCAAACCACTTCCAGTTGTTCACTGAAGAAAGCCATATACACCCAGAGAGAGGGATGTGAAATGTGGACCACAACATAACATTTTCATTCTCTCAATTGATGTTTGCTTACATTGTGTTTCCTTTCTCTGATTTTTCTTGTAGATAGGATTTTTCTTGCACAAAAAGTGTAAATATGTATACATATATTCGATTTGTCAAGTATTTTAACATAATTAACATGTAGTGGATATCCTGCCATCCAGAGGAGGGGTGGGGAGTAGGGGGGAAAATTTGTAACGGAAAGTTTTGTAAGGGTCAATGTTGAAGAATTACCCATAAATATGTTTGGCAAATAAAAAGCTTTAAAAAAAAAATGAGGCCTTTATCAGAAACACTGGCTGTAAAAATTGTTTCCTTCTGGTTTCCTTCTAATCTTGGTTGGGTTGGTTTTGTTTGCATAATTTAGTGTAACCAAAATTATCCATTTTGCATTTCATAATGTTCTCTATCTCATTTGATCATAAATTCTTCCCTTCTCCATAATCTCATAGGAAAACTCTTCCTTGATCTTTTAATTTGATGGGTGCTTTTGTGTCTAAATCACATATCCATTTTGAACTTATCTTGGTATATGGCTTGAGATGTTGGTTTATGACTAATTTCTGTCATGCTATTTTCCAGTTTTCCCAGAAGTTTTTGTCAAATACTGAGTTATCCCAAAAGCTGGAGTGTTTGGAGTTATCAAACAATAGATTGTTACTTAACTACTGTGTCTCACGTACCTAATCTATTCCACTGATCCACCACTCTTGGCTAGTACCAAATAGTTCTGATTGCTCCTTTTTAATATAGTATTAGATCTAGGCCAACTTCTTTTGCATTTATTTTTCATTAATTCCCTTGATACTCTTGACCTATTATTCTTCCAGATAAATTTTTTTCTAGTTCCATAATTTTGGTAATTTGAATAGTATGACACTGAATAAGTAAGTTAATTTAGGTAGAATTGCCATTTTTATATTAGCTTGGCCTATCCACAAGCAATTGATATTTTCTCCAATTGTTCAGATCTGACTTTGTGTGAAAAAAGTGTTTTGTAATTGTATTCATATAGTTTTAGTTTGTCTTGGCAAGTAGACTTACAAATATTTTATATTGTCCACAGTTTTTTTAAATGGAATTTCTCTATTTCTTGCTGTTGAACTTTATGGTAATATATAAAAATGCTGATTATTTATGTGGGTTTATTTTATATCCTTTAATTTTGCTAAAAGTCATTTCAAGCAGTTTAATTTATTGTCTAGGATTCTCTAAGTATACAATCATATCTGCAAAGAATGGTAGTTTTGTTTCCTCATCTATTTTAATTCCTTTTTCTCTTATTGCTAAAACTAAAAGTTCTAGTATAATATTGAATAATAATGGTGACAATGGACATCATTGTTTCTTCCCTGATCTTATTGGCTAGACTTCTAGCTTATCCTTATAATGCTTGATGGTTTTAGAGACATAAGTTCCATTTATTCCTATGGTTTTTAGTGTTTTTCATGGGAACGGATGCTGTATTTTGTCAAAAGCTTTTTGTACATCTATTGAGATAATCATATGATTTGTTGGTTTTATTGTTGACATGGTCAATTATCTATATATTTTCCTAATATTGAATCAGTCCTGTATTCCTGGCATAAATCCCACATAATCATAGTGTATAAGCCTTGTGATATATTACTGTAATCTCTTTGCTGGTATTTTAAATTTTTGCACAAATATTCATTAGAGAAATTGGTCTATAATTTTCTCTGTATTGGCTCTTCCTGGTTTAGCTATCAGCACTACATTTATGTCATAAAAGGAATATGGAGCTGCGTGACCCTGGGCAAGTTACTTAACCCCTATTGCCTCAGCCAAAAAAAAATTGGTAAAACTTCTTTGCCCATTTTTCCAAGTAGTTGATATAGTATTGGAATTAATCTTTAAATTTTTGGTAGAATTCACTTATAAATCCATTTGCCCCTGCAGATGTTTTTTCTTAGGTCCACTGATGACTTGTTAAATTTTCCTAAAATGGGGTTAAGTATTTTATTTGCTCTTCTATTAATCTGGGGAGTTTTTTGTACATATTCATTTCACTTAGATTGTCAGATTTACTGGCATAGAGTTGGGCAGAATAGCTAGCTCATTATTGCTTTAATTTGTTCTTCATTGGTAGTGAATAATTTTCATTTTTGATATTGGTAATTTTATCTACTTAGTTTTATTCATTTTCTTTCATTGTATTAACCTCTCATTTGAGTTTCAGCAAAGGAATTTATATTTAATCCTTGAGCTATTGGGGAGGCACTGAAGTTTATTGAGTCAGGGACTGAGGGAGGTAGTTACATTGTCAAACTCACTTCAGGAAAATCATTGGTAACTGTTGGATTTGTAGTGGAAAAAACATTAGCAGCTATGGCAAAAGATTAGGGACCAACTGGCATAGTGGCTTTGTGGAGTGCAGAGTACACATATATATGCATGTATATACACGTATATGTATATATAATACACATGCATGTATTATATACACGTGTATACATTATATTATACTTTTAATTCCAAAATTTGGCAATTGATTATGTGGATGAGAGTCATGTTATACTCATAACTGCTTCATGATTTTGGGGGCAATCTTCAAATATATGGTCTGCAAAATAAGGGAGTAGGATTAGATGTTTCTTAAGCTCTCAAAAGATTTGATTCTATGATTCTTGCACACAATCTCAAAGGCAACTTAGGGTATCTCCACTTGCCAAGGTATTACCTTGTCTTTTTTTTTTTTTTTTGCCTCAGAGGAACAAAGAATGGGATCAAGTGGCTCCAAACCAATGCCAACCACTGGTAAGTTCTGGCTGTGTAACCCCAATATTTTCTGTGGCCAGCTCATAGCCTAAATCCAATCAAGCTCTTATTAATGAGCTGTGGTCACTGGCAATAGTACTCATGTAACATAATAGGAAACCATTTATCAGTACTTCCTTGCAGATGGGAACAGAGTTTCACTATAGCCCTAAAGAGGTGAAAATGGGGAAATGAGAATGACCCTGCCCTTGGCCTGTGAACATGGGATGTTTCCTGTTCTTATGTAATAGCTAGAGGTTTCTAAAGTAATAGTTCATTTACCTTCAGTAGTCATGAAATTTCCTAGTTACTTGTGAGAGGAATATTTACAGAATTAGTCTCCCCCACTTTTGACTGCTATATCTTCCCCTACTATCAAACAGTGTTTATGAAATGCAAATAACTATACTTACCAAAGAACTTTAGCCTTTGGAAATTATATGTCAAGGACAAAAATTATAGAAAAGGATGGGAATGGGCACTCATTCTAGCACAGGGGGTCCAGGAATTTTATCTTGTTCTCTGTATTTCACTTTTTTGTAATTCTATTTTATGCATTTAAAAACATTCTTGAACTGTACATGATTACTTGCTATCTAGGGGAGGGGAAGAAGAAGAAAAATTTGGAACACAAGGTTTCTCAAGGGTGAATGTTGAAATCTTAGCATATATTTTGAAAAATAAAAAGCTATTAAAAATTCTTAGTAATTCTGAGTAATCTATAAGCTTCAACAGACTGTCAAAGGAATCCTTGATGCAAAAACTAGCAGAAATGAAAAATGAGCTAGAAATTGAGATAAATGTGTTGGAAAGAACCAGCCTTGGTTCTTAAGGCCCCATACATTTCCATAAAAACTCGGGTTTGAGTCATGGCTTGGTCTATATCAACTTGAACAAATCATTCTCTCTGGCTTCATGACTAGAAAACAAGTTTCTTCAGTTTCCAAGACTAAAAAACAAGTGGGATGCACTAAATGACCCCTGAGGTCTATTCCATCTTTAAATTGATCTGTGAGTCCTCATTTATAAAAGCAAATAGATCAGGTGATTTTTTTTTTTTAGTTTCCAATTTTAATCTCCCATGATTCTAATATCTGAATTCAGTCCTGTTTTTATAGACTTGGAAAGTCCTTGCATATCTGTCTCTCTCCCTAACCAAAAAGGGAAAAAAAATTACATTTTGATAACCATTTGTTCTTTATGGCTTATCCACATTATGCTATTCTGTTACTGCAGTAATTGCAGAGAGTGGACTATATTGTTTAACAAGCATTTTTTAAGCACCTTGTCTGTAATAAGCACTATGATTACCTGTGGGAAATACAAAAAAAAGTTCCTGCTGTCAAGATCTTACATTCTACTGGGGAGAAATAAAATGTACTTCAAAATCTATCCAGAATATATGCTAAATCAGTATGAAATAATTCAGGAATAGGGGTGGGATGGGGGGAAGAGAGAGAAAGAGACAGAGACATAGGAGAGAGGAGAGAGAGAGGGAGGGAGGAAGGGAAAGGGAGAGAGAGGAGAAAGAGAAAGGAGGGAAAGGGAGAGAGAAAAGGGAAGAAAAGAGAAAGGGAGGGAGAGGGAGGGAGAAAAGGAAGGGGGAAAGAAAGGGGGAAAGACAGGGAGAGTGTAAGAGAGGGAAGGAGGGAAGTAGTAGAGAGGGAAGGAGGCAAGTAAAGAGGGAGGGAGGGAAAAGGAGAGAGGAGGGTAAGTGAGCACACTTAAATGTGGAAATCAGAAAAAGGCCTGCTAGAGATGTTGGATGGTAAACTGAGCTAAAACTAGGGATTCTCCAAGATAGAGGAAAGCATTCCAGATATGGGGACCAGTTTGTAGAAACACATGGAAAAGTAGGTTAAGATATAATACAGGGTACGTGAGGGGGGAGTCACATACAATCACACTAGAAAGATTGAAGGGATTGTCTGACAGACAAGAGACCAATTTATCCTAGGAATTCACAGAAACATCTTGGGCAGGGGAGGACAAAATCAGCTATGTTCTCTTCAGACATATTCTGTGGAAGATGAGTTGAGAAAAGACTGAAGGCACAAAGACCACTTGGGAGGTTAGTGCCTTAGTCCAGGCAAGAGGTGATGAGGGCATGTACTAAAATGACTATGAATTAAGAGAAGGGGGTAGATGGGGGAGACTGAGGAAGATAGAATTGATAAGACTTGGCAAATATAGTGAGTAGAGGTTAAGAGGTTGCAAACTAAAGGATTCCATGGCAAATAGACAAGTTTGTAGGAGAGAATAGTTTGGGATATGGAGAGTTTGAGATGCTTATGGAACAGTTGGTAATTAAGGTAGTAAGATTAGGATGTATAGATCTGGGAGTCTACATGGAGATAACCTCTAGGATCTGATGAGTTGTCCCAAACTACCAGAAAAATCTTTTAATCAAGAATGTATTAAGTGTTTACTATTTCCCTGGAACACATAACTCTGAATCACTGCTAAGTGCTAAGGATATAAGCAACAGCAGCTCCTTTCCTCAGATTTTATCTAGCATGCACTCAAGCAGCATGTACATTATAGGGAAGACACCAGCAGCTTGGGGGCAGGAGCTTCCCACACAAAAGGCTATGTCTCAAGACATATTTTAGGCATATGGGTCAGTCAGAGTTGGAACAGCAGAGAGGCCATGGGGTAAAAAAACAACCTACCAAAGATGGTTGTCCCAGAAGTCTTGGAGCTTTATTGCAATTAAAACTTGAAAAAACTACACCAAGACTTCTGGGATGCTCTATATTTGATTCTGGAAGTCATAGAGCCACCCTTAGAATTTAAGGTGCTAATCATGAAAACCATCTTGGTGAAAAACATGGTGAGCTGAGGCAGAGTGAACAGGGTGAGGTAGCTGTTATGGATAATGAGCAGGGTGGAGGCTGTGGGAGTGGAGATAAAGGGTAGATGCCCCCCCAAATTTTAAGACACAACAAAGAGCTAGGCAAGATGGATACTAGCAAGCAGTAAAGGATATGTCTCAACTTGGATTAGGATGCTGTTTCCCTCAGTAGGAAATTGAGATGAGGATTGGGAGTAAGAATGGAGTTGTGGTCTCCAAAGTTAGGTAATGCCTTGATAATCCAGAAAAGAGAATTTAGCAACCAGACAGGAAAAACTAGGAGAGGGCAGCATAATGAAAACCTCAGGAGAGAATATCCAGGAGTAAAGGATGACAAAGGATGAGATGATAGCTTGGAAGCATAACAGGGCCAAGAATTAGAATTTAGACACGTTTGTAGACAGTAGGGGAAAGGGGAAATTAGATAAAAAGATTGAAGAGGGGAAGATGATCAAAGAAAACCATTCTGGAGATAGGATTAAGGACAGATATAACATCTGGGAGTATGTTTTATCTATGTTAAATATACAGAACCAAAATTGGTGAATGAGTGGGGGGATATGGATATATATTGTTTGCATTAGTCTTAGCCATAGATATATACTCAACACATGTACATACTATTGTGTACAAGTTTCTCCTTTTCCCACATCAGCCAGAGTAAAAGATACAAAGCAATATTAAAGCCTGAATGAATTATGCTGTTTTATTCGCATATATATTATATAAAAGTAGAATACTTGACATATGCTTAATTTGTGGCTTAGGCTCAGTGATAGGTGGAAATCTCAAATTAGGTGATAAGGATAAATTCACTATTTTTGTGTTTTGCTATATTAAGACAAAACTTTTAAAAACAAAACACTGACGCTCACAATTCCATGCTTCTCATTTGATCCTAACAGTCCTTTATGGTAGATCTCAATTTTACAGATGAGAAAATTGAGACAGAAAGAGCTCAAATGTCCTGTCCAGGGCCAGATAGCCATTATCTGAGGTGAAATTAGAACATGAGGGCTTCCTAAATCTAGTGTACTCTCAACATTAAAGATGGTATGTTGGGTTTGGGGGTGGGGTTGGGCCCAAGGTTTGGAATCTGATTATTAATCTAATTCCCAATTCCATTTATTGTCTTCACCTGCAGCCAGCTTCTGAGGGACAAGGGGTTCCCTAACGTATTTGTATTCTATTGTAGAAAAGCCACAGAGTTCAACAGAAACGACACCTTCTCATACTATAAATTGCTCAACTCCTCCGATTAATATCTCTGAGTAAGTTGATCTTTGATCTTTACTTGGGGTCAAGAATGTTAAATTTTGTACTGGGAGATAGCTCAGAAAGTAAGGAGACATTGAAACTTTTCATCTGTTTCCTTACCTGAACTTCATTCTCCAGACCTGTCCCCTCCCAACTTTCATAGATTTTTTCCCATTAGAATATAAGCTGCTTGAGGGCAGGGACTATGTCATATCCCTAGTGCTTAGTACCAATGTGGTACATAGTATGTAATGCTTGACAATGCTAGACTCTCAGTGGGAGAGATCAGATTAGGCCAACAAGCCAAGGTCAAGTTCAATGAATAATGTTCGCATTTTATGAGTGTTTTGCTATAGTAAGACAAGGCTACATTCTGGCTTGGATTTTCAAGGGCTCATTTATTCCCTCTTTGCCAAAACAGAATATACCCCTACTTACTTGTGGCATTTTTTGCTGGGGTTCTTCTGACACTTCTGATCACAGTTATTGTCTGCTTCATCAGGAAGAACTGTTCCAAAGGTAAGTGGTCCCTCAGAGAGCTTCAAGGACCCTTCTCTCTCCATAAAGCAGCAATTATAAATTATGTGATCTTCCCCAACCCTACCCCCAAACTCGTGGATCCCTATCACTTCAGGATCAAATTCCTCTGACTTTTAAATCCCTTCACAATCTGGCCACCTCCTAGCTTTCCATCCCTTTTTTATGAACAGACACATTCACATAAAACATTCTATCCCCCGTGATTGTGCTTCATTATTTAGCTGTCCACTATGCCTGGATTATTCTGCCTTCTCACTCTTACCATTTAGTTGACTTCTCTCCAAGAGGCTTGTGTCCATTTCTTGACCACTAGTTACTCCCCTTTGTGAGAGTACCTCCCAATTATCCAATGTATATCTATGTGTGTGTATCTATCTATCTATCTATCTATCTATCTATCTATCTATCTATCTATCTATCTATCTATCTATCTTTTGGGATATAAAAGCTCCCTGAAGGCAGGGATTGTGCCTTTCTATGTCCACTGCTTTATCCTAGTGCTTGACATAGTAAATCAATACTTTTGTGAGTGAATTACTGGGGGAAAAACTGCTTTCTGGAGATAGCTGTTTCTTTCTACAGCTGTGAGGTCTCTCTTTTTGATCTTCTTACAGACCCAACCAGGAGCTCCCAGCAGATTTCTCAGACCTCAGATTCTTGCCACAAGGTAACAGCATTCTGCATTTAGACACTGATTCAAAGTGCCTTTATTTGCTGCATGGAATGGACAGTTAAGCGCTGACACTTCCATCTGGACTTTTCAGCACCAGAAGCACCTTGGGTTTTTTAGAATGCTAAGGCAGAGGGTTTTGAGGAAAACTCCTTCTGATGCCTTTACTTGGCCTTATGTCCAATGCTTTCCAGATCTCCGATTTCTGCTGACCAAATGTCCCTTTGTTTTCATGGTTGCAGACTAATTTCTCATTTCATCTCACTTATTTCTCTTATTCCATGTCTGCCCTACAGTGTTGCCCCACTACAGAGGAAGCCCTTACCTGTGTGGATACTTCTCTCCAAGACTCAGAAGGAAACAAAATCTACTTTGCCCAGCAGCAGTATGGAGATTCAGATTCCATTGTCTATGCAAAAATCAAAGTGCAAACCCAAACCAGCCTTCCTAGCAATGGAAGTGAGGAGATACACTAGAGCTGATGGCTTCAGCCCTGGATTGTTTCCTCTTTTGCAGATTTTAGTCCCTTTCATTCTGTGAATCCCAACAATTCCTGTATAGTTGTGACATATTTAAGTACTTAATTTCAAAAGCTGCTAGACAAGGCATTCTCTAGCCATGAAAGGGATTGCTGATTCTCTGGCTCTGACTCTCATGTCTAAGACCATGGAAAGCAGGAACTATGTCTCTTATGTAGACTTCGATAGCTATAAACAGCATATAAAGCTCTGTGAGCTCAATTAATCTTCTTAAATAACTTTGGAGGAGCAGCTGGGAAATTCCAAATAAAGAAACCTGAATGTTTTTTCTCATTTTTTTCTTCCCCAAAAGATCACAAACCCTCAGGAGAGGGAATCAGTTGCCACAAGGGCAAGGAAAAGACAGAAGCCAGAAATGGGATTCAGTTCAGTTTCTAAGGGATTAGGAATCTGAGAGAGAAAAAAAGACAGGAGAATAACCTGGATAAAAATCATTGTACTCTTCCTCTTATAGTAGACTCTTAGGCAGAGAAAAGGCCATCATGAGGGAAACCAAGTTTGGGAAAATTCAGCAGTAAGCAGCGAAGAGGAACATAAACTAACCCAACTGGCCCCATGATGGCAGTGGAGGATAACACAACTGTCCCTTTTTTCTGCTGAGCCGTTTCTCTAAGCAAGGAAGCTGAGGTTTTCCCCTGACTTTGGGTGACGTCCTCTTCCTCATCCTCCTCTGTAGAGGGACCATACCTTATAAAGAGATAAGAAAACACAGGACCATACCAAGCCCGTATATAGAAAGGCTTCTCCTTTTCTCTTTCTCTGTGGTTTTGGGACCTGGGGTAAGATTGGCCCCTATGAGGAGTGGAAAATTTCTAGCTCATTATTAAAACTGTTCCCTAATGCATCAGATGTTGTCCAGCCTCCTCTAGCTTTTTTGTTATTTGGTTCTCTGAGAGTGAAATGGAATCCTAGGCACCTTTGTGGTTCGTTTGACCTGATAGTTTTGATTCCAAGCTTCTCCAGGTCATTGGCAGACCGGTACCCCCTGGTATTAATGTTTGTAATCTGGCCATGTCTGTAATTCTGTTTCCAGAATGAATTTATAATTTACTTGTGATACACTTTATCAAAAGCAATGCCTTTAATTTTAAGCCACTGGCAGGCTGAGGTCTCCTGGTATTAATGTTTGTAATCCGACCATGTCTATAATTGTTTCCAAAATGAATTTAAAATTTATTTGTGATACACCTTATAGGTATCATACAAGGCAATGCCTTTTCATTCTGGTGAAAGCTGGTGGCCCACGCAGCCCTGTGCCTTGCTAAAGAAATCTGTATACTAAAAAAATTATTAAATGACCCATTAAACTGCCATTACCCAGTCTCCAGATAGGGTTGATCCCTAATCACCTCTAAGATTTTATGGGTTCTATGACATCCTACCTGGGGTTCATAGAGCTATTTTCAGGAAAATTTCTATTGAAATAACCTAGGGAGATTCCTAGAGAAACTTATGATACCCTCCAGTATGTTACAGTTTTATCCAGGAATTTAAAGGTATACAGAGAAAATCTAAACCTTCCTCTGGGTCCAGTAGATCCAATAATCAGAGTTCACCCTCTTGCCCTTTTATACTAATAGAAAACACCTAAGGAGAAAGACTTTTGAATTGTTCTCTGTTTGCAGGCCTGTTGAGGATGTTTTGCCTACCTATAACCATCACTTACAATCATTTGCAAATGAAATTAAAGACTGAGAGACTGATACCAATTCCTGAGACCTGGGCCAGTTACTATGTGATTCTGCTATGGCATTATTTTATTTCTGATTTTTGTTTGAGAAATCTTCTACCACACCTGTTTCCATGAGTCTTTTCCTGCATCATCGATTGGCCCAAGGAGGACTTCATGGAGTCATCTACTTTGTTGGAGAAAGAGAGAGATGATTGAGTTGAGATATCATCTATTATATCATCTATTACTAGGAAGAAAGATATACAAACTTTTTGTACATATCTTTTAAGGGGAATGAATTTGCAAAGCCATATTCTCAGGACTTCAGTCAAAGCAAGAAAAAGCTTGCTTTTTTCCAGCAAGAAAAAGCTTGCTTATTCTGAATTGTTCTGGGCTAGGCCCTGAATTGCTACATAGATAGAAGCATCAATAGGTTTTGAAGAGAAACATTCAACTGAGCTCATTCAGAAAATTTTCAGGGTTTTAATAGCCAGAGTTTGGGGAAACAAGTCATGGCTTTTAAGCATTACTCCTTATATCATTCAACTAATGCCCCATCAAGCTCCTCAGAATGGGACCTGCATGACAGCAAAGACTCTGATCTAAACTTTATATTTCCCTCAGCACCTAGCCCACGATTCTTCTGCACATGGTGGCTATTTAATTAATCTTTGTGGAATGTTTAAAATGAGACCCAGGGGAAAGGACAGGCCAGGATTCTGTGAGAACACCTGTAGCAAGTCTAGAAGTAAAATAGAGAATACTAGGGTACCATCTTTTTATAGGTGACTCATCAGACTCAAATAGATTGTACCTTGTTCAGAGTCTTACCGAGATTAATGATCAAGCCTGAGAGATCTCAGAGCTCCTAGCTACTGAAAATCCTTTTAAGTTTTCTGCTAAACCAAAGCTTCTTAAACTGTGAGTCATGATCTTATATGGGGTCACACAACAATGTGGGGGTTGCAAAATTATCAGTAAATGTTTGATTGTATACCAATTTTGCATCCCTATATACCTGAGGTACCATAAAAATTTCTCTGGTGAAAAAAAGGTTAGGAAAAAAAGTTTAAGAAGGCCTGTGCTAAACTACCTTGGACAATCACTAGAAATTCTGTTTATAAGAACTGAGAAAGGTCAAGTCTTCCATCCCCAGCTCTGCCCAATAAAGGAGGAGAAAGGAAGCCCAAGGCCTTTTTCTTTACTTGGTAAGAACTCATTTGACTAATAGCTTTGGGAAGTAGCTTTAGAGGTTCTAAACCCAAAGTATAGAGTTAGTTAAAAGCATAAATTGAGACATTCTCCATGCTTAGGGCTTAGCTATTACAGAGTAATATAGTGAATAGAATATTGGCATATCCTGCCTCCATATTTTCTGCTTCTGTGACAAGGGGAAAATCACCTGGCCTCTCCCAGGCTCCATATAAAATAGGAGTAATAATCACCCCAAAAAGTTTTTGTGAGGCTCAAATAAGATTGTCATAAAAAGTACTTTGCAAATCTTAATGCATTTAAAAAGTATCAGTTCTTATTCAGTTACAAGTAAAATCTTTGAAGATTTGTTTTTTTCTTTTCCAATATCTAGGGGATTTATCATGCTAAGTTGCCATCATTTCTAATTCTATAGAGGGGGTCTCCATCTACCTAGTCTCTTTCCTCCAATTTATAATCTTCAGTTTTTACAGACCAGGCTTCTAACATGTAGTATAGGCCATATGCAAATTCAGCTCACCTAACCCTGGGTCACCTAAGCTTCTTTTTTTTTTTAAGTTGACCAAATTAGCTAGCACAAAAGATTTAGCAGGCCATCAGCACCCAATGCCTTGTACACTACAGCTGTTTAACTGGATGGTAGTAGGGCTAGATCAATGAGCAATTATCTCTGAAGTTGAAAGTAATTCTAAAATTAAATTTGTGTGGGCTGCATAAATACAGATTTCTGATTATGTCGTTCATTACTAGAAAAACATGAATGCCTTCCCTCTATAGCCTCTTAATCCAGGCCAAGCTATTTCTGGGTTATTAGGATTAGTCAGCCTCCAGCTCACAGCTCCATCTAAAGTTATTCCTCTCCTCTGCAAATACTAGAAGCATTAGGAAAAACATTGCACAGCTAATCTACAAGAGCTGCTAGACATTCCTTCCAAGCTTCTCTTCCTCAAGAGGATTTTCATGTAGGGGAGGATAAAATAACGGGGCTTGGTTTCCCCAGTAATCCTCACCTACATGCTCCCTCTGTGTCTCCATATGTAAAAAGAAGATAAATACATTTAGAACTTTCTGACATCGAACTATCAGGAATTTTGTGCTACCTGAAGATCTAGAAATAGTTCTGGGGTACATCACAACTTAAATAACTGGAAGCAGAAGCAAACCTTCCAACTGGAGTACCCCAGAAGCCCCACTGAGGTCAGGGCCTTAATACCTGTTCTCTGCTGAGGAACAGAGAACCTTTTGAAGCCCATGCAAAGAGGCCCTGTCAGGCTGGGGCCAGGAATAGAACAGTTAGTCTGGCAGCTTACCAAGGGCGTGGGTATCATAGGAGACTGTCCAAGGCTGTGATCTCCCAGTCTAATCAGGACTTTACCTGTGGAAGTGTAAGGACACAGGGGATCTTAGAACATGGGAACTCTGGATACCAAAGCCCAGAGTTACTTCCTCATCTACCTGCTCAACTTCAGCCTGGCTTCCTGGAGGCAAAAAAGGACCCTGAAAAATCTTCACTCCTGCAATATTAGCAGGAATAAATAACTCCACTGGATGGGGCTGGGACTTCTTTAAAGGGAACAACCAACTCTGTCTAGACAAGGGCAGAAACTCCTCCCTTCGCTCTTGTATTGAGACAGCCTTTGGCCTCTGGTCAACATTGTGAAGATAAAATAAATATATGTAAAGAGAGCACTTTACAAACTTTAGCATGCTATTATTATTATCCCGTGGAGTCAGCTAAATACCCAAGACTTGCATATTGTCTTCGGCTCACAGGCTGGCTTGATCAGGTAGGTCTCTTTCACCTGTCAGGGGCCAAACCTTTGCTGTGGTAGCCATTAGCCAGAGTACTTTTAGAACTTCTCCTTTCTCCTACCCCTGTCCCTACTACTTACCCCAATTATATTTTTTAATTCTCTTCCTCCTGAGTAAAATAATCGCAGTGGTAATGATCCCCATCCCCATGATCAGGATGCAGATGGACAAGACAGATAGCCTCAAAGGGAGTACAGGCTGGTAACATGTTCTTCTAAAGGAAAAAAGATTTGCTCACCTCATTCAAAAGTTTATGGCGACACACTCATATGTTTATTCTTTGCTTCCCCTTTTCATGACATATCCATCTTCACTTCCACCCCTCATCCTAAACCTCACCATGCCCAAGCCAAGTCTGCTCTGAATGCTTACTGGAAAAGAAACCACCTGATTTATCAGTTACATACATGAATACAATATTAGGGGCTGAGAAGATGAGAAAAGAAAACTCAATTGTCATCCTTGAGGAGCTTACAGTCTAGGCAAGGGAACAAATCATGTACAAAAATGACAAGTTAGAAGGGAAAGCCATGGGAAATACACTGATCTGATGTCAGATGCCTTGAATTCAGATCCCAATTCTACTTCTACTGGTATGACTGTGGACAAATAATTTTTTAATAAGGGAACCAGCAAGGAACAGGAAATAGGACATTTTTCTGAGTCACATATTCTACCCCCAATCCTACCCCTTTGAGCATTCTGATTAAATTCATGGACCTTTTCTCAAAATAATATTTCTAAATATATGAAATACAATATATCACATTACAAAGAAGGAAATCAATTCTATCTCAACAAAGAGATTAAGTCTTCCCATCCAAATTTACAGACCCTTTAAATCTATGCAGGGACCCTTTAGAAATTCTCTGAATTAAACCATCTGTACATTCTCTTCTAACATCTAAATCTATGACCTTAAATTTGAATCAAATCTTTTCATGCCTTTTTTTCCCTTAAATTCTTGACGCACCTGTTGTGACTTCCACTATAGCCGAAACTGCCATCCTTGCAAGTTCTGTTCTGTTTCCTTTGTAGGTCTGCATCAAAAAAATTTTTTATGTTAGTGTGTACTACTTTCCTTCAAGGCCTCCTTTTGCCTGGAGGCAAATACCTCACAATAAACTGGTGTCCTGGGTGCATTGGCACTGGACTTAGTGCTATGGAGAAGGAGAAAGAATTAGAAGTCATGGGAGCCAAATGCTGTCCTCCAGGGGTCTAATCTTGGCCAGACATTAGGCTGAAAACATCTTCCTTAAGGCCACCATGAAGGAACAGGCAGCACAGCTCAGACAGACAAATAAGAGAGGGAAGGACCAATTTACGAAGGGTCTACTAGGTGCCAGGCACTGTGCTTCCATGCTTTATAACTATCTTGCTCAGTAACATCTATAATAAGGTGCAGACTATCAGCACCAAACTGTGTTGTGAAGGTTAGATGGCATCAGACCAGGTCGTGTTTGAGAGCAAGTTTCATACTTGAATGGAAATGATCAGAAGCCAGCAACAGTTGAAGAAAGTAGTCCTCCTAATTACAAGACAGAGACTTTGAAATAAGGAGCAGCACTGAAACAGAGCTTCTTAGAGCAGTTGTCCCAGGCAATGTAGCTCCTCCACAGGTAGAAATAGAGGGTTCTTAGACTTGCCAAAAGAAACACTGAGTCACTTTTGATGAGTTTTGCCTTGTTTTGTTTTAGTGTATTCACCAACTTTCTGACTAACTTTGCACCTTCCTACTGGGAAGTTAGTTAATTTGCTAAGTAACCAATGTGAAAGTCAGTTGCTTATTTCTACTTCCTAGTGTAAACCATTACATAGGTTCTCTCACACAATCTGCATAAATCGGGTGTTTTGTTTTTTCAGAGCATAATCATTCCTAGGTAGATTGGCCATTGAGGCTCCAAGTATACAGGGCCAATCTTGGAAGTACAGCTTTCAATTAGCAACCTTAAAGCTCTTTCTGATCATCAATTTCCCAATAGACCGAACTCCAAAATATCATCCAAAATCCAAAATGTACACATATATATACACATCTATAGATATTGTTTTTGTGGTGGTTTAGTCACCTATGATTTTTCATGACCCCATGGGCAGTAACATGTCAGGCTCTTCTATCCTCCACAATCTCTCAGTCTGTCCAAGTTTATGTTTATTGTTTCCATGATACTATCCATCTCATCCTCTGCTATCACTTCATTTTGCCTTCAATCTTGCCCAACATCAAGGACTTTTCCAATGAGTCCCATCTTCTTACTATGTGGCTATGTAATGCTCAGGGAGAAACTGAGGCAGTATCACACATTGGAAATTAAGTAATGCTTTATTGATGTTAATTGAGAGTTCAAAATCCATAGCTATGGATCAGGACTGGTGGGACTCATGTCTCAAAGCACACAGTCCATTGAGTGTTTAGACTGACAGACATGTCAGCCAACTGAATAGGACTAATGTCACAAAGTATTCAGTACCTCATTGGTGGGGATCACGTTTTTATAGTCTCCATAGCTCAAGGAGACAAAGAACTCATGGGAACAGCTGAGCACATCTCATGTCCAAGGAAACCATAAATTCAGTTCTGGCAGGTAGGGAGTAAAGGATGTCTGAGACAGAAACTGGAAAAGGAAGACAGTAAGTCTGGGTCATAAAGATAAGGGGTACATTGAGGCTGGCCATCTGGAGGTTTTATGACTCCTTTGGAATGTGAGTCCAATTATTTCTGATGGTCAGAAGGAGGGAGGTTGTTATTTTGGGGCAGAACAATTAAGGGAAACAAACAGCAACTGAGGGAAACTGAGACAGGGAAACTGGCACAACAGCTAAAGTATTTAAGCTTCAGCATCTGACCTTCCAGCGAGTAGCCTGAATTAATTTCTTTAAGGTTAACCATATTGATCTCCTTGCTGTCCAAAGGACTCTCAAAAATGTTCTGCAAAAACACAATTCAGAAGAGTTGATTGTGCAGAGCTCAGCTTTCCTTAATAGTTCCATGGAACAAAGGTGGAAAAAAGACCATTCTGAATAGGTCCACTACAAAGTTAGGACTTTCACTGGTGCCTGGCAAGCTTACACTGTCCCACTCTCAACAAGAGCTCCTTCAAATCCCTTCTCAAAAGTTTCATGGGTTCTCCTCCCCCTACTTTAAGCTGAGAATCAATTAACATATCTTACAGATAAAAATTATATTTGTCCACCAACTCCCTATTCTCCTCTCTTCTTCATTTCTTATCATTCAGGTGTCTGTCATTTTCTCCTTCTCTACCTGTTTCCCAAGATCAAGTGCCTTTACTCTACCAAGACTAATCCCTCTACTGGTTCAATTGTTTCTTCTAACAGATGGCCCCCTCTATCATGTTCACTCACTTATTGTCTCTCTCTCCTAGCCTACTCTTGCTCTTTCCCATGCTGCTCATGAGTCCTCCTCCAACCTGAAATTCTTCCATTCCTCTGCATCCTCTATTCCGCCAATTGTAGTTCAATTCCTTCAATTTTTTCCCTCTCACTCTCTTCTTAAATCCTTACCATCTGGCTTCCAGTATTATCATTCTACTGAAACTCTAAGTTACCAAAGATCTCTTAATTGCCACATTCAATGACCTTTCCTCAAATCTCTTTCTCTTGATTTTTCCACAGCCTCTGAGGTTGAACAGTCTCTTTCCTCCTTCTCTCTAGGCTTCAGAGCATCATCTTATCCTGATTTTCCTCCTAGGTACTAATCATTCCTTCACCTTAGCTGAATCCTCCTTACAGATCCACCTCAAACTATAGGTGTCCCTCAGGGTTCTGCCTTGGGCCCTTTTCTCTTTTGTTCCTATGCAGTCTCACTCTGTGATCTCATCAGCTTCCATGGATTTAATTATTTCTATGCTGATGATTTTCAAATCTACTTTTCCTACTTCAGTCTCTGCTCAACTCCAATCTTGCATCTCCAATTATTTTTCAGATATAAGGAACTGAATGTTCAGTAGGTATCTTAAACTCAAAATATCGAAAACTGAACTTAGGATATTTCCTCCTAAACCCTATTCCATTTCTACCTTCCTTATTACTGTAGAGGGTAACACTATCTTCTCGGCTAGGGAGGCTCCCTGCCCCCCCCTTCTCTCCCCACCAGGCTCACAACCTAAAAATCGTCCTGGATTCTTCACTACCTCTCTCCATCACCACCACCCAACCGCCCCATATCCAAGATGTTGCCAAGGTCTTTCAATTTTCATCTTTGCAACATTTTGAACATGCCCCCTTCTCTGGTCCAGGCCCTTATTATCTCATGCCTGGAATATGCAAAGGCTGTGGAGAGGGGGAGAAAGAGGAAGGAGGAGAAGAAAAGGGAAAGTACTCCCTGCCTCAAGGTTCTCCCCCTTCCAATCCATCTGCATTCAGTCACTAATGTGATCTTCCTACTGCACAATGTCCAACCATGTCACTATCCTATTCAATAAACGTCAATAACTCCCTATCTATCATCTCTAGGTCCAAATTCCTAAATGCTATGGCATTCAAAACCTTCAGAAACTAGTTCCCTTCTACCTTTCTAGTCTTCTTATGCCTTATATCCCAGCAAGTACTTCCTGATCCAGAGACACTGGCCTCCTTTCTATTCCTCAAAGAAGTCATTCCATTTCTTGACTCTGGGCAATTTCTCTTCTGACCTCCCTAGTTTTCCTTCAAGCCCCACCTAAAATCCCACCTTTTACCGGAGGCTTTCCCCAATCCCTCTTATCTCCAACATTTCCCCTCTTTTCATTATTTATTTATCTGTATACAGCTTGCCTTTTATATATTTATTTACATGTTATCTCCTTCTTTAGATTATACTGTATTTTCTTTCTTTTTATATCCTCAGAGTATAGCAGAGTGCCTTGCACATAATGAGCACTCATTATTTATTGAATGAATGAGATGAAGAATGCTACAAAAGGAAAGCAATTTAGGGTGTTGGCCCAATTGTGCATTTGCCACACCAATATCTGAGCATCTAAAATGAGTTTTCCCCTGACACTTCCTCTTTTTCAGCCCAAGACTACCTGCTGTGTCTTTCACACCGTCAAACACAATCAGCTCTGTATAATCCATGTAGTCACTGGCATAGTCTCTCTGTATACCACACCAGTACCACCCTGTATCTTCCTTGGTAAGGCATGTCAGAGTGATGATGAATTGCATTCCTGTGTCCTTCAGGGACACTCGGTTGGTGCTGTTAGGTGTGGAAGCAATGACATTGCAGTAGTTACGGTAATAGCCTTTGCACCAATATTTGGGATAGTTCTTGTAGTAGGGGTCATAGCTGCAGGTGACAGAAGCCTTATCCTGTACAAAGGCTTCTTTGACCTTTCCATCCATGACTATAGCATCTGTAAGGCAAAAAAAAAAAAAAAAATCACCCTTTCAAGTATGATAGTAGACCCTGTCCTCCCTGTGAACAAATCATTCAATACCTTTTCCTGCCTTTAACAATGATTTTTTATTCCAGTATTCCAGCCAAGTCTATTTTCTACATAGGGAATAAGTTTGCCTATCAGTATTTGGTCTCTGTTATCAGTTGGCTCATTCTGATTTAGGGTTAGAAATTCCTTATTTTTCTCTTTATTTTCAAAACATATGCAAGGATAATTTTTCAACATTGACCTTTGAAAAACCTTGTGTTCCTATTCCCCACCCTCTCCCCCTTACCCTGACCCCGTCCTCTAGATGGCATGTAATCCAATATATGCTAAGCATGTTAAAAATATATGTTAAACTTGATGTATAATTTCAACAATACACCTGAGTAGCATCAGTTTAAGAGTTTGCCAACAATTCTCCAGATCTAACCTAAGATCATCTTTCTCAACTCCAAGGTTCTTTTGGTCTCCCATGTAAAGAATAAGAAGATAAAGTAAACCCATGGGATAAAGTCATTGCTGTCTTATTTCCCTAACTCTATCTCTACCTTTATTCTGAATATGTATTGGCCAAAACCCTTTTCCAGACTTTGAACCAACATCCTCTATAAGAGTTCTCAACACAATAAATATGGAAAAATTCATATTATGTCTTGAAAAACACATACTGTCTATTGTCCCCTCACCATGCTCCTAGTTCCTAACTTCACAGACAAAAAAAGATAGTGCCTCTTTCACATACTGCCATAGAAAGGGGAAATGAAAAAGGTTGGGGATTTTTTTTTCTTCCTGTCACTGCAACAAACTTAAAATAGTATGTACAAGGAAGCCTTCATTGCATTGTTTCCCTAGTTTGAGTTTCAAGATGTAAAAAGTTTGGTGGTGAGATTAGAGCAAATTTCAACTAGTAAGAGAGCCACAAAAAAAAAGGCTTTCTCCCCCAAACAGAGTTTAGGAAACAGTCTCCAGAAGGAAAAATAACAATGAAAAGACCATAGCTTTTGAAAAAGGTCATCTAGTCCAACCCCATCATTTTACAGTTATGGAAATTGGGTTTAAAGGAATTAAATACCTGGCACAAGGTTACAAAATTAGCAAGTACAGTGTAACAATGTGTTTTGCATGACTCCACATGTATAATCTATGTCAAATTGCTTGCCCTCTCAATGAGGGGGAAGGAAGAAGGAGAGAATTTGTAACTCAAAATTCGGAAGGGAAAAAGAAAAAGTTGTTTTTAAATGTAATTGAGAAAAATCTTTCTTTTTTTTGAAGACACAATAAAATTAATCAATAGCAGATCTGAAACTTGAACCCAGGTCCCCTACTTCCAAAGCATCCCCCACCTCAGTCTAGCATAGCAATCTTTCCTCATCATCCTGCCTTGTGTAGCCTTTGGCCCTTCTCAAGCTGGTGTATGTGGAGCTCATTTTGAGTGGCAGAGGTTCTAAACTAGATCCCTGAAGGGGATGAATATAGAGAGGACTTTGAACTATAAGAGAACTTTAAAATAAGGTTCAGATAGGTTGTGTATCTTATAACTATATCTTATATATATATATACATATATAACTTATATATAACATACCTATAACTCCAAATCCAGTGCTGCTTCCATTTCTGAGAAGCATGTTTTATTTTTTGTGCATGTGTATGCTAACATCAGATGGGGGGAGCCTAGACAGCAGAAAAAGAGAGACTCCCAACCCTCATTTTGACCAATAACCAAAGTTCTTCCCCTATTTAACCTCTTGTCAGAGATAGGAATAAGGAGTAATAAGGACTGTCCCATTTATAGTCTGCAGACAGAATGTGCAGCCCTTGACCCCGTCATCACTCACAGTGCTGGACATGCTCCTTTCCTGCCTCTTACCTGATAAAAGAGCACTCAGGAGCATCAGGAAGAGCTGCATCACTCAAGAAGCAACCCCCTGAAAGCAAAGATGAAAGAGTAATCTCCAGGGACTCCCAGGCCTCTGCAGACGGCTGGATCTGTTCAAGGGAACACAGACACATGTGAGCTGGAGCCCTATCTCTTTCCTCCTTGAAACAAACTTTGGAAGGCACTATCTCATTGAAAAAGAGCCTCAAACAACTTGCACATGGCAGTGCTGCTGCTCAGAATGCTGCTGCCATCGCCACTGTCCTCATTCAAGCCTTCTCACCTCCCAACCATAACTATGGCCTCCTAATTGGCCTCCCAGTCTCCAGCCTAGATGCACAATTAGACTACTGACTATGTAACCCTCCACCAGTGTCATAACTTCCTCATTTGCACTAAAAACAAAACAAAACAAAAACTCCATGTTTCTTGCCTTCTCTAAATCCAATGACAATTCCTTTGAATTCTTAGAAAATTCTTGTCACCTTCTCTCTGCATATGACATTCTTTGAAGTAGAAAACAGTAATTACCATCATGTCAACCTTCTAGAAATGTTAGAATGTCAGGGGTTTTTTTTGGTCTGAGTTATCAAACTGAGCAAAGGATTTTATTAGAAGAAATATAGCAGAAACACATTTGAAGTTCTTCTGAGTGCTTCAGATTTTCTCATCTTTGTGTTCTTGCAATTATTTGTATTGCCATAATGTCTTCTTTCTCACTTATTGTCTTGTAACTATCCATCATTTTCAGATACTAAAAATGAGTCTTCTTTATTCAACCTCTCAACAAATTTAACATTAAGCTAAGAACACATTCTCTTGATATATAAATCTTGCCTTCCTCTGTTTTGAAGGCAGACCCAGCCACCTGCAGTGTGGGATATAATGGGCATAAAACACTCCATCTTCTCATTTTAGGTATTTTCCCTGTCTCCCATACCCAAAATACTTACCTCCTTTACCTTCCAGCTAAAGTCTCACCTTGTATAGGAGCCTTTTCCCAACCCCCGTTGCCATCTTTCTGATGATTACTCCCAATTTTCTCTCTATCTTCTTTGAACATAGTTACTTACATGTTTTCTCTTCTTTTAGATTGTGACCTTCCTGAGGGCAAGGCCTAAATTTATTTTTTGTTTGTTTCAGGAGGGTCTGATTTTTTTTTTGTTTTGTTTTGTTTTTTGGGTTTCATTTTTGGTTTTGTTTTGCTTTTTTTTTGTATCTTCAGCACTCAGCACAGTGCTTGGTATTTAGGAGGCACCTAATTAATGCATTTTGATTGATTTCATAAGAGATAAATAGAATTATAGGTTTTGAGCTTACAGGAACCCTAAGAGGCCACAGAGTTCAGCCTCTTCTTTTGACAGAGAAGGAAACAGATTCTGGTACATGATATTGTGCCTGTCTCAGTTTCCCTCAGTTACTGTCTCAGTTTCCCTCAGTTGCTGTTTCAGTCTCCCTTAATTGTTCTGTCCCAGAATAGCAATCCCCAACTTTCTGACCTTCAGAAATAATTGGACTCACATTCCAAAGTAATCATGAAACCTCCAGATGGTCAGCCTCGACCTACCTCTTATCTATATGACCCAAGTTTTCTTTGCCCAGTTCTGTCTCAAGGCTCCTTACTCCCTACCTGTCAGAACTGAATTTATGGTTTCCTTGGACACCAGACGTGCTCAGCTGTTCCCATGAGTTCTTTGTTTCCCCCTGAGTCATGGAGATTATAAAACTAGTGTTCCCCATCAATGAAGTGCTGAGTACTTTGTATTCAGTCGGCTAACATGGCTGTGGCTGTGTCAGTCTCTGGGCTGGACTGTGTGCTTTGAGACATGAGTCCCACCAGTACTGATCCATAGCTATGGATTCTGAACTCTCAATTAACATCAATAAAGCATTACCTAATCTCCATGTGTGATACTGCCTCAGTTTCTCCCTGAGCATTACAATGACTTGTCCAGGTCTTCCTGACACCAAGTCTGATGCAGCCTATATTGCCTCTCATTTGCCTCCTGTTACTTTTACCTACATGTTTTTCATACCCATTCCCATCACGTCTTGTGGTTTTGAAGGGAAACAGAGAGCTCAAGCAGCTTCCTGGCTTTACTCTGCCATTTGGCTCCATTTCTAGAAGTCTTGTTACTAATTGTTAAAAAGTGTTCAGTGGTACTTGAGAAACATGAATCTTCTTCTCTAAAGTGTTCTGGAGCAAAAGGCAAGATTTTATGGAGGGACTTTTGTCTTCCCCATTCCCACCACCTTTTGCCTAGATTTTTATAACAACCTTTTAATTGGTTTCCCTGCCCATACTGTCCTCTTCTCTAATCAATCTTCCATACAACTGCCAAACCTTTTTTTATGGTTGTTGAAAGTTTTGGTTTCTTCCTTTAAAACTACTTATCTTTTTAAAATATTATTTTTATAAATACATGCAAAGATAGTTTTCAACATTCACCTTTGCAAAATCTTGTGTTCCAAATTTTTCTCCCTTACCCCAGATAGCAAGCAATCTGATATAGGTTAAATATATGCAATTCTCCTAACTATATTTCCATATTCATCATACTGTGCAAGAAAATAAGATCAAAAGAGAAAAAAAAAAGACAAAAAAAAGCAAACAACAACAAAAGGTGAAAATACTATGCTTTGATCCACACTCAGATCTTCATAGTTCTCTCTGGAAGTGAATGAATAGCATTTTCTATTGGAATTGTCTTGAATCACTTCATTGTTATAAAGATCTAAGCTTATCACAGTTGATCATCAGATAATCTTGTTGTTACTGTGTACAAGGTTCTTTTGGTTCTACTCACTTCACTTAGCACCAGTTCATGTGAATCTTTCCAGACTTTTCTGAAATCAGCCTGCTCATCATTTCTTATAGAACAATAATATTGCATTAACCACATATCATAACTTATTCAACCATTCCCCAACTGAGAGATATCCGCTCAATTTCTTGTCCCTTACCACTACAAAAAGGGGTGCTTCAAACATTTTTTGAACATGGGGGTCCTTTTACGCCTTTTTTATTCTCTTTGGGATACACATACAGTAGAGATATTGCTGGATCAGTTCACAACTCCACCAACAATGCATTAGTTAGAAATTAGCTTTCCCACATGTCCTCCAGCATTTATCATCTTTTCCTGTTATCTTAGCTAATCTGGGAAATATGTAGTATTACCCCAGATTTATCTAAGTTTACTTTTCTCTAATCAGTTTTTCATATTACTAGAAATGGTTTTAATTTCTTCATCTGAAAATTGTTCAACTCTTTTGACCATTTATCAATTGGGGAATGGTTTCCAACTAACCTTTTTAAGAGACAGATTGGACAGTATCATGCCACTGGTCAAAATAGTTTCCTATTGCCTCTAGATTCCCAGTGCATCCAGGGCCATCTCCAGTCATCCTGGTCCATATCTTGCCATTGGACCCAGATGGCACTGGAAGAGAAAGTAAGGAAGGTGACCTTACACAGCTCTCCCTCACTTCAATCCAATTCACTGGCATATTGTAGCATGGTCATCTTTAAGAAGGACAAATTAGATACAGGCTCCTTAAACCAAATGAGATAATATCCATAGAACCCTTACTCTTAGAGCACCTAAATGCTCTTTTCTTTCCTCTCCCCTCTTCCATATCTCCTTAAGTCTGGCATTTAAAGCCTTGCACAAATATAACTTCCTCTTACTTTGCAGACTTATTTCACATTACTCCCTTCTTAATGCATTCTATCTTCCAACTAAACTGTCTCCCAAACTGGACATTTCATCTTCTAACCCCATGACTTTGTCACACAGGCTGTCTTCCTATCCTTTGAATGCAATCTTTACTACATTTGTTTAAGTTCTAAATCTATGGTCCTTCAAGGTTTAGCTTAAGTATCATCTCAAAGGGAAAGCTTTTTTTCAGTTATCTTTATCATTATTACTCCTCTCCCTTCAATTATCTTGTTAATCAGTCAACAAATACTATGTACCAAGCACTGTGACAAATACTGGGGATAAAAAGACAAAAAGATATTTCCTGTCCTCAAGAAACTTATAATCTTGCGGAATAGACAATGCAAAAAAGGAAATTGAAAAATGAGGAAGGTAGGAGCAAACAAAAAGTTGAAAAATAAGAAAGAAAGGAGTGGATGGTAGAGAGAAAGCATATGCTCAGGGGCATGATACATAAGTATTGATGAATCGAACATGAAAAAATGGCTAGCCTTGGTGCCCTCCTCAAATGGACAGTTGGAGAAAAACTCAGTACAAACTCAGAAAAACATCCAATCAGAGAGGGGGAGAGTTAGCAAGGAATGGTGATAAAGTGTGAGTTGAAGGATCTTATTTACATAGAAGGCAAGTTCCTTAAGGACAAGAATTGGTTTTTGTTTTTTGTTTTTGAATGCTTAATGCCTAGTGCTTTATATTTTGAGACTTTGGTATGTACCTATGTGAAAAATCTGCCCTCAATTTCATTGTTTTAAAATGGGTTATTTGCCCTTTTTTACATAGTAGAGCCTTTTTGCAGTCTAGTGAAGCCTAGGGATCCCTTCTAGGCATAATGCTATTAAATGAATAAAATATAAAAGGAAAACAATTTTGTCAAAATGATGTGTTATATGTGTATTATAGTGTGTGTGTGTGTGTGTATGTGTGTATGTATGTGTATGTTCATGGACCAGAGGTCAAGAATCTCATTTAAAATATTGAGAGATTAGGTGATTTGCCTACATACACAAAATACACAATATGATCCCAAGATTTTCTGCCTCCAAGGCTTGCCTTTCTATCCATTCTTAGCCAAGATACCATAATCATGTATTTTTTTTAAACATGGTAAGCCCTTAATAAATATTTGTTGAATACTTATAAATATTTGTTAAATAATGTTGAGTTGAATTGAACCTTTTCCCCTCTTCTTAGAACTCACTCTTGCTGCTGTTGCTAGGGCCAATGAAGGTTTTTGCTGGCCTCAAGTCACTCAGGATTGAAAAGATGGAAAAGTAAATTCTAGGACATTCAGGGTTTACTAGAACCTTGTCTTGAGAACTGGTTCTAAGATGGTGGACTAATTCCTTGAATGCTAAAAACTCTGCACCCCAAACTCAAAACTCTCAATAAGAATTCACTCTGACTCCCTTTCCCCAGAAATTCTCACTAAAACCAAACAAAAAAAATAACAGTAGTAACAACTACCATAAATCTCCAACCAAAGTATAAGTTGGTAGATTGGAGATACTATCTGCTCTGGCATCTAGCATCAGTAAGGAATATAATATGAAGGTATGGACTGTTCCCTTTTTGTCTTTGAATTCTTAGCACTTGGCACAATAGCTAATAGGTATGCATTCAAGAAATATTTATTGATTGTCTAATTGAGTAGAAAATTGATGTCCACACCTTAAAAACAGAAATAGTACCACATCTTGTCAAATTCCTTTCCACTCACTAGTCTTAGTTCATATCTCTGACATCTAGTAGAGATGCCAGGAAGAAGTCTCTTTGTAGCTATTTTATTTTAAGGATTTGCTTTAATGGTACAATGCATTATGGGATTTTCCAGAGGGCAAAGAGATATATACTCTATATCAAGGGATTTATTAAAAAGTACCAGAACACACTGCTTCTGAACTCAAGGATTTGCATCCTAACCAATGGAATTACTCACATTTTGAAAGCCAGTTCATCCTTTTCCATATTGCTATTCATTTGGGAGGAAAGCTGACCTTTTTAAATTCTGGAAATCAAACAAATTTCTAAACAAACCTTGCTCCGAGGTTGGCAGACATGATTTACTGAGAATAATTTAACTGGCTTGTTACTGTGGGCATGAGTAGTTGAAGATTTGAGAGTAAAGGAGAAGCCTTCTCTTGAAATTTAGGACTGGAAGAGAAATGACCTGCTCATGGGCAAAGAGCAAGTGGTTAAACCAGGATTCAAATCCAGCTCTTTAATAGATTTTCTATTCCACCACTCTTTGCACCATTCCATGTTGAGCAAGGACATGGGTTTCAGGATCTGTTAATTCTTTAATGCTTTCCAGCCTGGAAAGGGAGAAATGGACAATTTTTACTGAAATGTAGTTATAGGATGGGCACTAGTGGCACCATAGTGGATAGATTGCTGGATCTAGAGTCAGAAAGACTTATTTCCTTCAAATTTGGCCTTCAACACTTGCTGTGTGGTCCTGCACAAATTATTTAACCATTTGCCTCAGTTTCCTCATCTGTAAAGTGGAGAAGGAAATGGAAAACTACTCTAGTATTTTTGCATAGAAAACCCCAAATGGAGTCATGAAAAGTCAAATACAATTGAAAAAAAATGACTGAACAAGAACAAAAAAGTTCATAGGAAATGCACAATTTCCCTTTGATCGACTAGAGAGGATGTGGAATGGGGAGCTGACAAATAAGCAGCCTGAAATTTGTTGCACAAAATGAGAAAAGAGAATGACTTAGAATTCTAATGATGGTCTGGGAATAGGATTAAAATGAACTTTAATAGCTAAATATTAATGAGCAAGGTCTGTTTTCAGGTTTCTTTGCTTTTAAATTAGAATGTTAATTTTTTTGTCTTTGTACTTGCTATTTTTGTCTTTGTACAATTTTCACACTTAATGAGTTAGTTTCTAAAAAAACAGTCTTCTTTACATTATTTAATCAAAAGCTCTTTGATCTCTTATTTCAATAAAGTAATTTTAATATAAAAGTAAAAATCTATGCATACTACAAGGGAAAGCACCAACTGGATTCAAATCCTACCCATAATAATTATGTAACATTAGGCAAGTCCTTAACCTTCCAGGGCTTCATTTTCTTCTTCAGAAGTTAACAGGGCAATAGGACCATAGGACTTTAAAGGGATCTTAGGATTTTAAGACTAGAAGTAACTTACCTAAATTCATACAGGAACCAAGTGGCAAAGACAGGATTCAACCTCAGGTATTTTGACTTCAAAATGCAGGACTTTCCATTATAGCACAAAACCTTAAGCTGACAACTTTGTGACAACATATTTCTCTATCTTAATACATCTTCCCTTCCCCCTCACACTTTAGGATGGGATTGCTGTGATTGCTCAGTTATTTCAGTCATATCCAGTTCTTCTCAACCATATTTGGGGTTTTCTTGGCAAAGATAATGGAGTGACTTGCCATTTCTTCTCCAGTTCATTTTATAGATGAGGAAACTGAGGCAAACAGGGTTAAATGACTTGCCCACAGTCACACAGATAAGTATCTGAGGCTAGATTGATATTTCTTTTTAAAAATTCAAAAATTAATTGTACTTACTGCTACTAAGACTAGGGTGTGGGGTGGCAGTGACAGCACTATGTACTCTCCTGTTGTCTAAGTTCCTTCCATGAGATAAAAAGTGAAAATACACAGTAGGAGTGACCCTGAAGTAGAGAAGTTCTATCCTATGGTTTGTAACATAGGAAAACAGCTCATGAAATTGAAATGTACTTCTTTTAGTCCAAGAATAAGGAGCGAGATGTTGTGGGGAAGAATATCAAGAAATTCCCATTCTTTCCCTCCTCTATCTCTGTCTCTCTGCCTACCTGTGTCTCTCCTTTCTTCTCCTCTCACTTTCCCTGTTTTCCCTTTTCTCTCCTCTCTTCTCCTGTCCTCACTTTTCTTCTCTTTTTTTCTGTTTCTTCCTTCCTCCCTCCTTTCCTTCCTCCCTTTTTTCCCTTCCTTCCTTTTTTTTTTTTTTTGACAAAACCATAGAGCTCTCCTTTAAAAAGCTAACCATATGCTAGCTGCAACTAGCTGTGCTGTTATGTCTCAGGCAACCCATCCCCAGGCAAGTTGCTGTGCCACATGTTAAGGTATCATCTTTTATTTGATCACATATGCCAACAAGTTAACTCAATAGTTCACACCATCATTCTGTTCAGGCTACTTCCTTCCCATCCTTCCCAGTAGGTATTAGGAACAGTCTTATTATTAGGAGGAGGGCAGATACAATGGTACAGAACTCAATCATTGTCCAACATGTTTACCATCTACTGAGTCTTATAGTTCCCATTTTACAG